>JAULBS010000111.1:0-11652 GCA_032355785.1 Symmetromphalus regularis | reverse complement strand
CTAAATATTTTCTGTGGGAGTCAAATCGCCAATTTATTATAAATGTGTGAATTTGTGACAGTGGTGTATGTTTATAGCAGTGCTTAGTATCTGTTCCATTTTAAAATGGGCGATCACTTTTCAACCCCTTTGTTGACGTGCATGTACAAAAAAAGAAATTTCCCTCCTATGGTAACAACTTAGGTCCTAAAAAATTAAAGCAATGGGTCTTTTTTTTCTTCTTTTTTTTCCCCTTCCTCCTACAGTAAAATTTTGTTAAAAAAATCCATAAAACATTTAATATAAAATGCGTGGCCTTGTGGAGAAATAAGAAATAATAGAAAAAAGTGGTACTACCAGACCAGGACCGGTTTTATTCTTTGTGGAGCCCGAGGTACTTCAGGTTGTGGGGCCCCTCTACATAGAAATTAATTTGCAAGACAAATAAAAAAAAAAAATGAACTAATGAGAATGAATAGAACTAATTTTATAATTATATCATCTTTAAAAAAAAAAAAAAAAAAAGTCCTTTGTCTGTAAAGCCCCACTGGCGGGGGAGGGGTGCAGCATCCCTTGCTATGTATATTGCAGATATCAGACTAAATTAAACAATAAAAAATCATACCTCTAAGTTGTATGGGTTTTTTGGGGTTTTTTTTTTTTTTTATTGATGTTGTTCTTTTTAAATCGTATGTATTAAATTAGATGAGAGGAAACTTTTTTCTTTTTAAATATATTTTATTATTAATAATGTGTTTTGTGTTTTATTACTATAGTAGGCCAGCTCAAAATAAATTTTATACGAAACAGCAAATCTTAATTTATCCTTACATAAAATTATGAAGTCGCCATTACTTATTTCTTTACCTTTAAAAACGCACTACGCCGTTAGGACATGCGCGATAAAGATAACGCTATCTTTGTTTTGTTATTGACCGTGATTTATGCGTCACAGTTAGTTTGTTTTATTTAACGACGCCTCTAGATTTGTATCTTATCATCGGCTATTGGACGTCAATCATATGGTCATTCTGACATATGTATTTAGAGGCCATATAGCCTACGCTTTTTTGATAAACAGCAAGGGGTCTTTTATATGCACCGTCACACAGACAGGACAGTACATACCAAGACCTTTGATTAACAAGTTGTGGATTACTGTTTGAAACGGAAAATAGCCCAAACTGCAAATGGTTCCTCAGAGAAGGATCGATCCGACGACCGACCGGTTCACAGGCAGACACTTTACCATTTGAGCTACACCCCGCTCCCTTTATGCGTTACAGATTATAACAGATCAATTAAATATAAATAACACTACAGAAGTGGATATGGGTTTAACCACTACCACACCTCAGCCACTAATTTTTTCCTGTTATAATTTGGTTATATACATGTATATGTATGTAACTTTGAACCACCATCCCTTTCGAATGTCAAAATCATTTTTTTTTTAAATAATAATAATAAAACACACCTTGGTGTGTGTGCCCCCGAATATATATTGTCATATTTTAAACGTCGTATATAGTATACATTAGCGTATCCAGTGGGGTGCAGGCCCCCACACCCCTGCCCCCTTTTTCTCCATTTAATTATTTTTTTCTTTTACCGAGTAGAAGGACGTGAAAATTAACAATTTCTTCTCCCATTTCTATTCACTTATCACATTTGGACACCCTCTCCCCGTTTTCAGAAATCCACATTTGGACACCCCTTTCAGAAATCCTGCATCCACGCCTGTTATATTATATGTATGTATGTGTGTGTATGTGTGCGTCTGTGTGTGTGTGTGTGTGTATGTATATATGTCTGTATACATGTATGTATCACTGTATGTATGTATGTATGTGTGTCTCTGAATGGACGTAAATACATAAGCTTTTGCAGACAATGCCCTTTTAACTGTTCACATTAAATCTGAATATATTTAAAAACATTTCAGAATGACGAAGTGCAGCTTCAGCACGTGCAAGCGTAACTCTACAGGACAAACAAACGTGAAGAGATCGGGACGCCTTTGTGCTTGCATTGCCAACACGGTCATTGTGATCCTCGCCGTGTTTGGTGTCGCGGCATTCTTCCTGAGAACCTACTTCAACAGCTATGATGATTTCTACAACTTCCACAAAGGAGATCAGATATCCATCCAGCATATTGAAGCAGACGGTTTCTCGTCCATGTTGTGCGACAAGTATCGTGTTGAGCCATGGACCAAAGCAGACGTTTACTTGCTGGAATCCAAGGCTAAAATAGACAAGCATCACAAGAAGATTGTCAGAAAACAGCTTGTACATGGACCGTTTATTTATAACAGTTACAACTTTGATGGGTTTTACCTTCTGAAGCATTCGGAGATCTCAGTGAATGCATGCACAATTGCAAGCCCGACCTCCAGCATGGATGTGGATGTTTTGCTCTTTAAAGGAAAGGAGTCCTGGAAGAAATGGAAGAAGCACGAGAAAAGTACTAAACATGCGATCATGACTTTGCCGATCACCGGAGATGATTTATGCAGCGAAGGAAAACGTACAATGAAATACAAAGTAAAACATACCGACCATTATTACGTAGTCGTTGCCTGGAGACACGAACACGACCTCCACAAGCAGGTATCGCTGAATGTGGATTTGTTGGTAGAACGTACTACTTACGAACTGAAAAATATAAAAGAATTTTGTCCGGACACTGTAAAGGTGTGCACCCTGAACCTGACGTATTCCTTAGATGAGGATGTCGTTATAGAGCTTCACGATGATACGTTTTCCAACGATGCGTTCTTCACCACCAAATGTCGTCTGCGCGTAATGTTCTGGGTGGGAATATTCGCTATTCTTCCCGTGTTGATGATCATCTTTGCTGTGAGCTGCTGTTGCTGCTGTGCCGCCTGTACGAGGATGCAGGGAAGTTGTGATAAACAGCTGCTACCTGTCAACTACACCGACAAGGCAGTTCTTGTCATCAACGAGCAGTTTCCTGATAAAAATCAGCATCTCCCTGAACAACAGTTGCCAAGCTATGAGTTCGTTATTGGTGCAAAACAGCAAGTGGTGTGAACAGGATTCAGGTTGTTTTTTAAAGAATTCATACATTAAAGGTTTTCTACAGTAAAGAATTTTTTATAAAAAAGAATAAAAAGACTGCTCTTGACACCCCGTTTTAACATATTTCAGGCGTGGATGCAGGATTTCAGAAAGGACGGTTCAAATGTGGATTTCTGAAAAGGGGTAGGGTGTCCAAAAGTGACGAATGAATAGAAATTGGTGAACAAATTGTACATTTTCACGTCCTCCCACTCGTAAAAAGGTAGAAAACAATATTCGAGAAAAGGGAGGGGGATCCGACCCCCTGGATCCGCTAGTGTAGTTTATTGTCTCAGACACATTATTTATGGATCAATCAAAAAATTACAAATCTTCGCACAATAAGCATATACAATCTCAAGAAGTCACACACGGATGCAAGATTTCAGAAAAGGGGGGTCCAAATGTGATGGCTGAATAGGATTGGGGGAAAAATAGTTCCACTCACAAAATATTTTTTATTTTTTTTAAATACGAGAAATAATTATACTATAGTGCCTACAGATACCACCAAATATTTGCCATAGACAGTGTTGGTCTATATTTTGAACATTTTTGAAAACAACTATAATTAAATTAGGTCTAGTCTTTTCGGGTGCAACGTAACAATTTCACTAGTTTCAAACGTCCTCATTGGGTTTAACAAAAATCAGTCTAGCAAGCGTACGCTAGCTGTTTGGTCCTGAAAGTTAGCTAGGACTGGGTTCAGGACGAAATTGCTAATTAGACTGGATTTTGCGCTTCATGTTAAATCCAGTGAGAACGTTTGCAACCTGTGAACGCGCTACATAGCGACCGACAAGGCTAAGCTGTTCTGAACGCAAATTCAGTTGTCATTAGACTAGGTTGTCATGTGAACCTCAGTGACGTAGCTAGTTTTCCTATACTTTTGGCGCACCTGCCTTCTTAATATTGTAGTGGCCTGGACTGGAAAAGGCCATATTTTAGGAGATACCCCTACCAGAGGTATAACAAGCTGAAACTGGTCTTATTTGGACCGTATGGATGCCAAGTTTTTGAAAACTGAGGTTGTAGTTGTTGAAATTCTGCATATTGGAATTAACCCCTTGAGAAAAAAAAAAATATATATTTCCTTATTTAATTCAATAAGCATAAAGACATGTAGAATTGTTGAATATTTCGGGGTATAAACATGCGCGGTTCCATCGAGGCGCACGCCCCCCCCCCATATTTTTGGGCAATGAATGTTTTTCCTGTGTAAACCCTTCGCCCTCCAAAGGTGCACCCCCTATTCACAGTTGCTGGAACCGCCCCTGATAATGTTTGATCATTTGTTTTGTGACTTTCCGCCCCTTCACCCTTGTGTCCGGGGACGATTACCATCTGTCGCGCCTCCCCCTTTGTTACGCTTCTGGTGAATCATCACAAACAAAAGCAGCTTTGTTTTACACTGTGCCACAATGGAATTAACAATAAAACTGCAGTCAGTAGTGGACACAGAGAGGGAGAGTTTACCGATAATTCTGTTTTTCGGAGACGATGTTTCACTTTGTGTATACATTTTTTTTAAAGAAAATGAACAAATGGATGTTACACACAACTTTATTACTATACTTACATATTTAAGTTACCTGTGGTTCCTCAAATAATTTCTAAAATTGCTTTAAAAGGGGAAACAAACAAAAATCCCCAACTAAACCCCTTTCCTTAAAATCTGTATCAACGCCTGTTTATTATTATTGCCATTTTTTTTATTTGTGTTGTTTAAGGTTGAGTAGTTTTAATTTGATTCCTTATGATTGCTGTAAATATATGTAGATTTAATACATACATAGATGTAGTAGATAGATTTTAATAAACCAGATTTTTTATTATTTTACATTGTTTGATTGTTTTTTTGTTTTAAATGAAAAAATAAAAAATTCAGTCTTCCACAGCATGTTTGCGATTCTTCCCACAATTGTTTGCACACCCGTATCCATTTCCGACCTGAATTTATAAATATAAGAAATTACTAGTTATTAAAGTATGTATGCATTTTACAGGAAAGGCAAATACCTAAATATTTAAATTTTAGGTATGACATTTTACCTTTTGGTTGAAACACTGGTATAGTCATGCCATTCCCCACCTTTTATATTTGGCCGTTACATTCCTATTAATATTTTAGGTAGATTTGCCGTCCCCCTCCATCCTAATTTTTTTTTTTAACGACACCGCTAGAGCACATTGATTTTTATCTTATCGGTTATTGGACGTCATACATATGGTCATTCTGACATATGTCTTTAGAGGAAACCCGCTGCCGCCATATAGGCTACTCATTCCGATAAGTAGCAAGGGATCTTTTATATGCATCGTCCCACAGACAGGACATACCACGGCCTTTGATAAACCAGTTGTGGACCACTGGTTGGGACGAAAAAATAGCCCAAACTGCAAATGGGTCCATTGAGAAGGATCGATTCGACGACCGACCGGTTCACAGGTAGACACGCTACCGTTTGAGCTAGATTCCCCCCTCCCTCAATCCTATACATGTATATAAAATCCTGGATACACCAATGTGATGACTATTCACTGAATTAAAGCTCAAATAAAACGTCATTTTGACCATCAATTTATAGTCTGAATGACAGATTCAATACTAAATATAAAATAGTTTGCAGTTCATGTCAATTTTAAAAAACGAGACAAATACAAACGTCAATACATCCATTCCAAAACATTTTATTTTACAATTTACAACACTATAAATGTACGTACAACACTGTATTAAAATGTTGAAATATGTTTAACATTTTAAAATGATACAAATAAAACTATTTAAAAAATGTACATATTAGTAATATTGTTTAAAATTGTACATTCAAATAAAAATGTTGTTTAATAATGTACATGTATACAAGTGACATTTTAAATTGTACACACAAGTAAGTTTTAACTTGAACACAAGTGACATTGTTTTAAATTGTACACACAAGTAACAGTTTTAACTTTAACACATAAGTGACACTGTTTTAAATTGTACATTCAAGTAACACTTTTAACTTGAACACACAAGTGACAGTTTTAAATTGTAAACACAAGTAACATTGTTTTAAATTGTACGCACAAGGAACCGGACTTAAAAACCCGACCTGTCTTATATTTTAGTTACATGCATGATCTAAAGTCAAAATGCTGTTTTCGACAATCTCCAGTTCCAACAACAAGTCACGAAAATGGCCGATTTCTGGTTTGTAAACACAACCAAGTGTTGAGAGTTGTCTACCTTCTCGCGCTTTAAATGAACTGATAAATACAAAGGTCATAAATGATAAAAATATTGCCTGAAAAAAGGTATGCATGTAATTTTCTGTTGAATAGCACTCAGTAATGTGGCTATCAGTGCATGGAAGTTAATTCTAACGGTTTTCAGTGAATATCAGCAGCAACATGCTCACAGAAAATCGCCCTTAGAACAATCCAAAAACACTCCCAGTCTTAAAAGGCAACGTCACTGTATAGGTGAATAAATACGGTAAATACCAGTACTCTTAACATTGACACTTTCATCATTCTGATTCACTAGGGTGTAGTTTATTGTCTGTGATGGGCTTTAATATTTCTCGATTCTGTTGCCACAGAGTTCCGAGATTCTTCTGTTTCGACTGTTCTATAACCTCCTTCACAACGCTGTATATCTGAGCGTGAAGGTCCTCTATTGATCTGTCTGCATCTATCACCTGAAATTAAGAACAATTACTATAAATTATGAAATTAAAGCATCCCTAAATACAAGTGACGGTGGTCGGACTAAAATTAGAGTGGCCTCCCTTTGTACTTGTAGTTCTGGAATGACACACTTTTACAGCAATCAGCTCATAATACAATTCCCTAAAACTCAAACCACAACCATTGTCAACACATAGGCTACTCTCCATTTAGCAGCAAGGGAACTTTTACCTGTACTTTCACACACAGTATAGCACATACAGCCTTTGATAAAGCATTGATGGACCACTGGTCAGTGCAAGTGGTGTACACCTACCCATTGAACCGTGTGAACTCACTCTGGGTTACATACAGTATTAAGATTATGGTAAAAATCCCTGTACCCCACCCCCCTCCCCCACCAGTCGAGTCCGATAGCTTAACCACTGTGCTGCTGTGGCTGGTCAGAGTTTATGTAATGCAGTGTCTTAATTTTTTGAAGTCCAGTACTCAATAAACTCCAGGGTTTCATATGATGCAGGAATCCTGCGTTTTTGAAGCAATATTTTGCTAAAATACTTCTAAATAAAATATATGCGTGTCATGGTTGACACAAAATATTTCCAACATCAATCGATTTTAAATTTTTTTATATATACAAAAAACAATTATTTATGAGTACATGTGTTAGTATTATAAAGATAGAATACTGGATAATGGATATAATGTATGCATGTAATATAAACAAGACAGTTATTCAGTTAATTATGTGATTGAAATAATAAATTTTATTCCCATTTTTGAATACTTGACTCCCAAAATAAAACCCTTTGAGTCATGATAACTCTCATTTTCCAGATGCTAGGTGAAACTCTGAACTCAAATATGACCCTCTTCTTTTATAGAAATAGAAGTCTGATCAAGCCTCGATCTTAACTTTTATCAGTGACTACCAGGTTGTTAAATCTGCTAGACATCAGTAAAAATTGGTACCCCATAATTTTAACAAAAGAGGCACAAAAATAAAAATCATTTATTTTAGCTTCGGTATTTTTTTTTTTTATCACCGTTCCGGTGCTAATTTATGATAGAAAAAGTGGGAGAAGAAGTGATTTCTCCCTTTCCATTTAAGAAATGGAAGTTCGATAAAAATGGGATAAATATACCCAGCATATAGGTCTAATACCCTTTTTACAAGGTAGACTTTAAAATTTATTTTGATATTTAAATTAACAACAAATAATAATTAAAAAAATAACTGTTAAACATTATTTTAATAATAAACATTTTTGTTGATTAGTTTTTATAGTATTATTATAATTATTTGTTGGGGAAACCTCTGAGTCCTGTCCTGAGCACAGAATCAAAAACATATTCATGTTATATTTTTCACAATCACCAGACAATTATTTTTAATTAAGATTTAATAATGCAATAAATACAATCTACAACAATATTACTTGAATAGATATTTCATTGAAAATATCTTCTACTGACAAGACCGCAAAGTGAATCAAAACCGCACAATCTTTGTAGTTACTAGAATCACAATATAATTATTTCCCGAAAAGCATCCGGTTTCCAAAGGAAAACTCAAAATAGCTGGCAATCAACTAATCAAAACCATTGTCTTATAAACTATTGAAAATTAATTAGTAGACCACATTGCAGTGCCCGTATTTTAACAAAACTAAAAACGTGCTTGCAGACCAATCTCCAACAGCTTTGAACACTAGCACTGAATCAAAAGGCGACATGTTTTTAAATGCATCTCTAGTAAAGTAACTGGAATTTTTGTTCATATTACGTAATCGAACAAAGCTCGACATGATCTATTCTGCATTACCAGAGATAGCCGGTCATTGACAGAGGACAATAAACATGCATCATGTGAGATCTGTTACTTATTTGTGTGTAAAGGCTACCAATAGCTAGTTTTATTTTTTTGGGTTAGCATCAGAAATTGGTGTCACTGTCAGACGTTAGTTACCGGTATTGGGATTTGTTTTTTTACTTTACTTTGAGCAAAATATTACCGTATAATTACAGTGACTAACTTCTCACTAAGTACTGATAACAAGTCGGTGACTTGAGCGAACTTTCGGTAAAAAAAAACCATCATTTCGCCTGCTGGATTAGTGCCTGATGATATAATCTTTTTATTTCAAAATCATATTGCGCAATCTCCACCAGTTGGTCAGACTGTGTGAGCAATTAACACTGTTACGGTGACTCGTGTCAGAAGAGCGCACACATGAAAGATGGAATTTCAGACACCAGTTATTTAAGTGTCTGGTTGATTGTTTATTAGTCACTGGACAGGGAAAACAAATCTAGTAACCCAACGGACTACTGGGTTTACAAATCTAGTAGCCAGAGTTAGATATCGGTAGCCAAAACACACCGGGCGACCACTAAGGTCGAGCCTTGCTGATAAAAATACTAGAATTATTTGCTACACCCATAACCAGGGCCGGATTTAGATCTTGGGGGCCCAGTACAAATCAGATTTGGGGCCCCTCAACATAGGAATTATATGACAATTAAAAAAAAAAATGAATGAATAGAACTAATTTTATAATTATTATATATTTTTATAAAGGAAGTCCTTAGTCAGATGGGGTAGGGGTTAGGGGGTATCTGGCAGGAAGGCCCGGGTCAATTGCTCCCTTATAAATCTGGCCCTGCCTATAACCACCATGTTGGCTGGACGTACTTACCTCCCATGTATTGTCCTTGAGCTTATTAAAGTTTGTAGCCACTCGCTCTTGAAATTCTGTTGTTTCGTATCTCTCGCCTCCAAAATCAGCTCGTTTTGCCGCTGCTTCTGAAGTTAATGTTAGGTAGAGTACTTTGTCTGGCTGAGGAAGACCAACGTCGGGCTGACGACACCAGTCAATTGTGAAGCCCTGCAAGAAGAGATAGTGATTTATACAACTGCCATTCTCAGTGTGTAAATGTCGGTACGCTACCATTCTCAGTGTGTAAATGTCGGCACGTTACCATTCTCAGTGTGTAAATGTCGGTACGCTACCATTCTCAGTGTGTAAATGTCGGTACGCTACCATTCTCAGTGTGTAAATGTCAGTACGTTACCATTCTCAGTGTGTAAATGTCGGTACGCTACCATTCTCAGTGTGTAAATGTTGGTACGCTACCATTCTCAGTGTGTAAATGTCGGTACGCTACCATTCTCAGTGTGTAAATGTCTGTATGCTACCATTCTCAGTGTGTAAATGTCGGTATGCTACCATTCTCAGTGTGTATGTTGGTATGCTACCATTCTCAGTGTGTAAATTTCGGTATGCTACCATTCTCAGTGTGTAAATGTTGGTATGCTACCATTCTCAGTGTGTATGTCGGTATGCTACCATTATTAGTGTATATGTCGGTATGCTACCATTATCAGTGTGTAAATGTCGGTATGCTACCATAGAATTAATGGGTTCCTGGGCTAGCCCAAGGTTCTCGTTTGTATTTGCCAATTTTCAAATTCTTTCGCCAATTTCAATATCATTGAATATGGAATCATCAATTACATTATGACATTTCAGTTTCAAAAATGCCCATGCCAAGAAACTAAAAAATATAATCTTTTAATTTTAACGCTTTTCATTACATGCACATAATGTTAATTCATCAAATAGTGGATGCACAAATGAAGTATCAAGTGTCATAAAAAAAAAAAAAAAAATTAAATTATATTTAAAAAATATTTCTTAAAACTAATATAATTTTATCCGTTTTTGACAACAAGTAACACTGTTAGTAACAGTAAATCGATCACATGGATTTGCAAGTGGCATTTGTCTAATTGTGATGTGTAGCAATTGATATAATCAGTTGTAAACATTTATTTGATGAAAGTCTTTTGGAATGTTTTTTTGCCAAACTAAATTATTTCTTAAGTATTTTTTATTATTCGCAATTAGTGAATGGAGGCACGAGCCCTGGGTTCTAACAAAATACATTTTACAGCGGGACTGCAATGGCAGGATTAAAAAAAAGAATTTTAAATCTTTCTTTGATTCTTGATTCAAATAAAAACAAAACATAGCATCTATTTTGACAAGCACAATTTTAACAGATTAATCGAGGTGGTCTCAGCAAATGGCATCTTAAATAAAGGTAACTTTTCAACATGATCCCAACATTTGGCCAGTGCTGAATTACAACCATTTCTGTTTCTGTTACTTATAGCTATTCACCTGTTTGGCCGCGGTGAAGGATACACCAGAATAAGCATATCTATCGACAATCAGCGTAGTCCCACTTTCCAACAGCTTCTTCATCTTTGGTCTAAAAAAACATGGAAATAAAGATTTTAAATGACATTTGATGGTGAAAGAATACTGGCCACGGTAATGTAGTGTTAACACTATTGGACTCCCGGTTAGTAGGTACCATGATCAAATCTAAGACCAAGAATGTGATTTTTAATTTCAGTATCGGCTCCAATCCAGAGTGACTGATCCGCAAGGCTCAGTAGGAAGGTGTATACCATTTATACTGACCAATGGTCCACAACTGGTTTATCAAAGGCTATGGTATGTGCTGTCCTGAAACACTATAAGTTGTAGAAGCATCACGAGGGGTATATGGCTTTTTATGCACCCTCTGTGTGTTCTTTTACCCCGAGCCTGCATAAAAAGCCTGCACAGAGGGTGCATAAAAAGCCATATACCCAGTGAGATGCTTCTACAACAAATTTATCTTGTCGACATGTTAATTAATCAAGGTAATGCAAGTGAATAATGGTTAGCAATTTGTTAACGAATCCGTAACATAGTAACGCGAAAGAAGTCACTTGACAGTGACGAAATATAGTTCCATCGATAAAACAATTAATATAATAAACCACGACCGAGAATTAGGCTACGTTGCCAAGTTCAACATTGCATTTTGTAAATATATTTTACATAATTATATTTAT
>JAULBS010000100.1:0-11653 GCA_032355785.1 Symmetromphalus regularis | reverse complement strand
AGCAGCAAGGGGTCTTTTATATGCACCGTCCCACAGACATGACAGCACATACCACAGCCTTTGATGAACCAGTTGTGGACCACTGGTTGCAACGGAAAATAGCCCAAACTGCAAAAGGGTCCACTGAGAAGGATTGATCCGATGACCAACCAATTCACAGGTGGACATGCTACCGTTTGGGCTACATCCCGCTCTGATCTACCTATATTTAGTCACTGACATGATCATAGATAATAATACTGAACAAATGAGGGATGATCTATGAAACAAAGTACCTGCATGCATGAACTAATCCGGCCTAAGGGCCTTGGTTACAATGTAAATAAATCTCAGCGTGCATGTAATTGTGAATGCACAAAACAAGTCATTTAAAAACAAGTCTTTTATAGGCACTGCCACACAGACAGGACAGCAAATACCATGGCCTTTGATGAACCATTTGTGGACCACTGGTTGGCTCACACACTATGCTTTATACTAAATAGCAACTGATTAAATATTGGGGATATCTTGAAACATTTGAGTTTTATCTGTCTAAAAGAGAAAAAATTTGTAGGAAAGCTGATGTTACAGTAGAATCCTTTTAATTGCAAAGGAATTTTGCCAAAATATTTAAAGCCATTAACAGGATTATTCTTTTATCAGAAAAGCCCTTTTAAAATCTCGTACTATCTGGTATAAAGTACATTTATCAAACATTGATGACAAAAATCAGAAATATTCAATATAGTAAGACATTCTTTGACCATGTAAGCTGAATGCTATAACAAATGTAAAATTGTTTATGGTTACACTTCTTTGTGGTCATTTTGTTATTATTTGATAAAAGATCTGCCATGGTTTTTGGTAATTTTGAAAAAAAAAATAAGTTTTCAACATTTTCTTATACAATTAGCCAGAAATGATTCTGCAAATAACAGGAATATGCTATTACCAGGAATGTAATTAAATGGACTGTATTTGGTAGATGGTTTTAAACTCATCTCATGCTACTATTTTTAATCTGGAAAGAGTACTGAAATGCCTAGACAGACTCTGTTACATTTATATGTTGAATGTTTTTGGAGCAGAAATGTCAGTGCTCTGCCAGAATGGAGGAAAACAGATTGCAGAAACTATTTCCAAATTAGTTAAGAGTTGAAAACAACTTTGAGTACGAGAAGCTGTCATGTTCAGTGTAGAATGGAAAATTTATGACCAGTTTGTTTTTCTTTACTGTTACTGAAGGTGTTTCTAAATAACTAAGTTTTGTGTCGTCTGCTTGATACAAATATTTTTTGTTTGTTTTGTAAGATTTTTTCTTTATTTTTTTCTTACAAGATTAATTTTCTATTGTTTTGATGGCATAGATCAGTGGTTCCCAACTTTTTTCCACTCACGAACCTCTTTGGACATTTTGCAAATCTCCGAGGACCCCTACATCTGCATTCTTTTCCATTTGACTTGGTGGAGCCCCAGAGCTTCTCGTGGCCCCTAAGGGATCTGTAGAACCCAAGTTAGAAAACACTGGTGTAGATGGCATCAATTTTTATGAGGACAAGATATTTAATTGCTCAAAATTACAGAACTATTCTAACAAAATGTTTTATCATAAGATCATCTGAAAATCATTTCAATTGACAAAAACAACGTATAATACAGTGTGTGAATAAAATGGTATTAAATAAATAATGACACAAATTTTGTTATACCTGCACCCTTTTAATTTTTGTACATTTTATTTTTACTATCATTTTCTAATAAATGGTTAATCTAAAAAAAGACAAACCTCACTATAATCTTTTTTACTTAAAACATTACTATTTAGTCACGAGAACCCCAATAGCAAATGTTTACTTTTTGTAAGGGGAGGGGTTCATTAAACAAATGAATAGATAAATAAATCTTAATATTATTCTGGTATAATGTTTTGAAGACTGTAGTTTTAAGTAAAACATTTGTTTTATTTTACGACGCATCTAGAGCACATTGATTTTTATCTGATCATCGGCTATTGGACGTCAAACATATGGTTATTCTGACATATGTATTTAGAGGAAACCCGCTGCCACAACATAGGCTACTCTTTCCGATAAGCAGCAACGGTTCTTTTATATGCACCGTCCCACAGACAGGACAGCACATAACACAGCCTTTGATGGACCCGTTGTGGGCCACTGGTAGGAATGGAAAATGACTCAAACTGCATATGGGTCCACTGAGAAGGATCGATCTGACAACCGATCTGTTCACAGGCGGACACGCTACCGTTTGAGCCAGATCCTGCTCCCGTTGTTTTAAGAGTACATTCATTTTAGTTTTTATTTTAGTCAGTTTGTGGCATCACGTTCATAGAAGACATTAAGGAGAAGTTAAAGTTAAAATTGACCTGAAATTAGAGAAAATAGCTACATCAACAGGAAGTGTGGGGTAACTATTGTATTTGTCTACTGGTAAATGTCACTTCTATATATAATCAGACCCAAGTTTCGCACACGTATCCTCTAACCCGAGTCTTTATTTGAGCTATTATTAAATACACTTTTATCATTAAATATCTCATTCTATTTTCCTGTTCCACTACAAACCGAACGTACTGAAGTCTTTGAAATTCAGACATTCACAATGGCACATAATTACTGTCACTTAATTATTTCGACATGGATTGCACTGGAAATACCAGCCTTGGCGGCATAGTGGTTAAGCTGTCTGTGTCACGGCTGGTAGGTACTGGGGTCAAATCTCAGTTGAGGTATGGTATTTTTAATCTCAATATCGGCTCCAACCAGAATGAGTTCTCCACAAAGGCTCAGTGGGAAGGTATAAGCCACTTATACCAACCAGTGGTCCACAACTGGTTTACAAAGTCCATGGTATATGGGAAAGGGATATAAAAGATATCTTGCTGTTATTCAGAAAGAGTAGCCCATGTGGCAGTAGCTGGTTCCCTCTAAATACTATGTCACAGAATGCTATATGTCAGACACCTAATAGCCACTGAATAAACAATGTGCTGGGATGTCATCAAACAATCTGTTTTGCAGTGGAAATTTGAATTCAGTAATCATACTACATAATATATTTATATTTTTGGAGTGACAGTATAATGCTGCCAACAACCAATTATAAAAGACTTAGCTTTCGTGGTAGCATTGCCAACAGCCATCATGAATTTTGAGGGATGGTACCCTATAATCTGGTGCTCAATTAATTATTCACTAATTTATCTTTTTTTTATTGATAAAACAGTTGCAATATTAAATACATCTGTTAATTGTATTTAATAAGAAATAAATGTGTTATCTTCCTTCACAAGCATTAATTTATATATAGTATGAGAGCCTATGTCTAACAGTAGAACGTCGAACTCTCAAGATGACGACAGTGGCTCAAAACCTGTTAGAGGCTGGCTCACACTTAACTATGTGTCCAAATTACCAAATGTTTGACATCCAATAGCCAATCAATGTGCTTTAGTGAGATTGTTAAATAAACCAAAAACTTTTTTTATATAATTTATATAACAAATATAATCTATGAATATATTGTTTTGTGTATTTTTGTCAATTCTTTTCTCTGTTCTTGTATAGTGTTTTAAGGATAAATTGATTTTTATGTAATTTAGAGTACATGTACATGTTCAATCAGTCTAATATTGATTTTAAATTCTTTAAGTCAATAATGAAGTTAATGTTTTGCAATACAATTTATCTGGACCAATGGCTAGCAGGCTAATTCACTATCTTCTTGGCTGGACCAATGGCAAGCAGGGTAACATCACTATCATCTTTGTTAGACCAATGACAAGCTGGCTAATATCACTGTCTTCTTGGCTGGACTAATGGCTAGCCAGCTAACATTAATATCTTGTTATCTGAACCAATGGATTTCTGGCATAAATACATGTATGGTTATTTATAAACGATATAACGTTTCTGTTGAAGTTAAAAAGAAAATTAGCTGACTAAAGGTTTAAATTTTTAAGATGAAATATTTTTTAATTCCGTTTTTTTTCTTTTTATTTAGGAAACCTCAGTGCATTATTTCCAGTCTCATTCTGATTAACCAATCATGAGCCATAACAGATAAATTAAATTTTAAACCTGGATCTCTTCCTGGTGCCAACAATTCCCTAATGTAGAACAGTGGTAATTTCCAGAAAATTGCGTTACTTTGATGAATAGAATTTTTTAGAAAGCTACACATCTTATCCAATAACATGCTAAATTTGTAACCTTCTTGTTAACAGTTTTAAACATCTTAGAGGCGGTTCCCATTTTAGCAGTGAAAAAAATATCTTTATCTGATTTCACTAGCACATGAATGTGTTTGTAAATCTCATTATTTCTGAAGCAGGATGTAGCTCAAATGGTAGTGTATCCACCTGTGAACCGGTCAGTCGTCGGATCGATCCTTCTCTGTGGATCCACTTGTAGTTAGGGCTATTTTTCATTCCAACTAATGGTCCACAACTGGTTCATAAAAAGTTTTGGTATGTGCTGTTCTGTCTATGGGACAGTGCATATAAAAGACCCCTTGCTGCTTACCAGGAAAAGTAGCCTATGTGGCAGCAGCGGTTTTCTCTAAACCTATGTAAGAATGATCCATGTGATTGATGTCCAATAGCTGATGATGAGATCAAAATCAATGTGCTGTAGAGGGGTCGTTACATAAACAAACTTTAGTTACTTTACAGTTTTAAACATCTTTGAGGCGGCTCCCATCTTGCCAGTGAAAAAAACTCTTTTATCTGATTTCACTAACACATGAATGTGTTTGTAAATCTCATTATTTCTGCATCGTTGCTACTCTGCATTTGTTCGGCTTCAGTTTCACTCATTTCCTAGGAATATATCTCATCCTGTTAAGTATTCTCACACTTGGTAATATGTAACATATTTGTCAAGCGTTATGTTTTTCACATAATTATGGAGAAATTTAGGCAGTAGTGAAAAAGAGCAGTGTGTTTCTCGTGTAAGAATGCAGAAACGAGATCACATTTTGAAAAATTGGGAATAAAAGTTCTGTTATCATAATCAATGAAACCTACTTGAGTTGTAGCCTATATTAGACAATAACAGAACATAGCAAGAATTTTGAAGCAAACCCCCCATACAATTTCTAAGTGGGTATTTCATTTCTTAAATAAGAAAAACATCTTAGAATATTTTTTTAATTTAATACTTTTTTAAAAAATAAATTATTAAATACTACACTTTTTTAAAAATGATAATTTATTTGTACAAATTACGATATTAATCCCATAATGACTACCTACATGTAGTTGTGAATGAAATGATTCAAGTCAAAAACCAATAAAACATCAACTGATGAAAACGAAAAATGTTTTTTTTTGTCTGTAGACAAATCGGTTAGGGAAGGCCTGTGGGAAAATTAAACAATTTCAATTCTTTGGCTTCAAAAGTAGTTTTGCTTTGCTCCCTAACTGCTTCTAGGGAGCACTTGCTTTTTTCACGAATAATTTAATTTAGTAAAGGAGTTGGATATAGCAAGCAGCATTTTTTAAATTGATTTTATTTAAATACATTTATTCACAAAACAAAAATAATTTGTTTCACAAACAAATGTAGTTACACATTGAGCAGAAAATGATTAGAAACAATTCAGTTACATTTTCAAATATTTACAAATAAATAAATTTAAACTTTGAGTTACAAAATTATTTTCTCTGTTCTAAATTGGGAAAACCTTCTTGGAACCCAGTATTTTATTTTATCTTTAAAAAAAAGTGAAAAGGAATTTTGTTTGGGGTTTGTTTTGATTAATGACACCACTAGAGCACATTGATTTATTAATCTTTAACTATTGGATGTCAAACATTTAGTTATTCTGACACTCGATCAAGTGTGAGTCAGTCTCCAAAGAGTTTAGAACCACTGTCATAAGTTTGAGAGTCCGATGTTCTACTGCTGGACCAGCAAGGCTCCCATAAAAAGGAAGTTATCTGTTTACAAAAATTAAAAGGACAGAGAAGTGATTTTCACATGCATGAAACATTTAACTCTTTGTTCACAGTAAACTGTGTACTATTGAAACAGTGGATTAGGATACATCACATTGTTTCCTGCAGGACCAGATCCTTTGTGGGTTTCACAGTGAAGGCAATGGCTGTGTAACTGTCTTCATTTACTTGAGGGCAAAAGGTCTTGTGTTAACACCTCCCTGTGTTTGATGAGTAAACAGTGAACTTTAATCCCTCCCTGGTTAGCCAATCACAAAGATTGACACAAATGACGTGTTTTTCTTTCACACATCATTTCTCAGTGAAACAAAAGAGGAGCAAAAATTAATTTAATTTTGTAAAAAAAATGCTTTCATCATCATCTTCTTCGTCATCATTGTCATAATGATAATAATAATAATAATACTCATTCATAATAATAATAATAATTGTTGTCATAATAATAATAGTCGTTGTCATAATAATAATAATAATTATAGTCGTCATAAAAAAATAAAATAATAATAGTCGTTATAATAATAATCATCATCATCATCATCATTGTTATCATCATTATCACCATCATCATTATCATCACTGTTGTCATCATCATCATAATTGTCATCACCGTCATTATCATCATGATCATAACCATAACTGTCATCATCATCATCATCATTTACCACTAAGAGGAATTGATCCCACGACCCATCACTGCAGCCAGACATTCTTCCATGCACTAAAGTATAGACTGATGTGACATATACGTACTCAATGATTACACGTTATTTGATAAGTGCTCGATTTTCAGACATCAGTATGATCAATTAGCCACAATGCTATGTATGCATTACGGAAATTTAATCCTTTATTAGTGAAAAGAATAGCACCAGATTTGGGCATGAGTAAGCACTTGGGTATGGACGTTACATTAGTCCGTGGAACAAGCCACACAGCATCGTTAGCATTAAAAGTAAATATGTAAAGTGACTTTTCATTCTTTGTCATTAACCCAGAAGGTAGTGGTCGCTGAAATAACTGACACTTGTTCATGGTTGATTAAATAAAAATAGTATAATTCTATTCCGGGCTCAGTGAATTAAAAGTAATTTCAGTGACTTCATTGTTAAGTTCAGTTAGTGAATATTAAGCTTATTCAGTGATTTAATACTTCACTTCAGTCAGTTAAGTTAATACATTAGAATCATGATGTTCTTAATTGGCATTTTTAATCTGTACCAATACTCCACAACCAATGAAATAGGAAGGTGCCAAAAAGCAGGTGGGGATGGGGAAGGGACACACACAAACACATACATATATTTACATTGGAAAATTACATGTATTACATAACTAATCTTGCCATGTACTACATAACTAATCCTGACCAGTGCTCCATAACTAATCCTAACCAGTACTCCACAACTAATCCTGACCAGTACTCCACAGCTAATCCTGACTAGTACTCCACAACTAATCCTGACCAGTACTCCACAGCTAATCCTGACCAGTACTCCACAGCTAATCCTGACTAGTACTCCGTAACTAATCCTGACAAGTACTCCACAGCTAATCCTGACCAGTACTCCACAGCTAATCCTGACCAGTACTCCACAGCTAATCCTGACCAGTACTCCACAGATAATCCTGACCAGTACTCTGCAGCTAATCCTGACCAGTACTCCATAGCTAAACCTGACCAGTACTCTACAGCTAATCCTGACCAGTACTACACAGCTAATCCTTACTCCATAACTCATCCTGACTAGTACTTCATAACTCATCCTGACTAATACTCCACAATTAAAAAAACCCTGTTTAAGCTCTTACATAAAAGATTTTGCTGATAATGAATGTATACTATATATTTAGGTTAACCACTTATTAAACATTTTACAAAGGGTTTTCACATTTTCTTTTCTCATTGTATGTTTGAAACCTTATACGAACTGTTTTAAATAGTGTACTGGGCTGTCCTGGGTGAAACATAGTTTTTCTATGAATAATTTATGATAATTACAGAATTGATTGACACCTGATAGTCGCAGTTTAAGTCCTGTAAAGAATATATAATTTCAAGAGGTGATTGACACACACGTACTTACTAACCCCAGTTTAAGCATTGGTCTGTAAAGAAAGTGATAAAACTGTTTAAGTGGCATACAGAGATATGATGAACAAACATTCTTTCCATTTCCAGAACATTCTGCCACACATCATTGGTCAATAACAATCATATGATCTCAATGCCATTTAAAAAAAAAAAAAAATATTCCATTTGGTCCATTTTTTATTTGTTTTCACAACAATGAACTTAAATCTACTGATATATTTACAGGATAGAATAAAAAATTAAAAAACCTAATCTTGAGAATGTACTAAATTTCTCAAATATATTATCCCCAAAAGCGTCTTTAATTTTTAAAATGTCTATTCTAAGTTAATTAAGTGTGCCTCAAGCAGCTTATGTCTGGAATTGGAATCAATCTTTGATTTCCTGCAAGTCAAAACAAATCATAGCAAATTTTATTACCCCATTGGCACTCATAAGAGAAAATAACATTGGTTTTTAACAGGGCATTTCGCTGGATCGCTCTGGCCGTTAAGACAAATAACATCACTAAAAAATTTGAAATGTAGAATGTAATGTTATAGGATAGCATTTCTCCAAACTGTCACACAATTAGAAAGTTCAAAGAGTTGAATTATTAAAATTGCCAGGGGTAATAAATAGAATATCAAACTCATCATCATTTATTATCAAATTTATATCCCTCGTGAAATAATTTGATAATAAATGGCAACTCGTTTAATAACCTTTTTATTTTTATTGAGAATCTTGCTTAAAGGATCTTAAAAAAACACCTCACACAATTAGAAAGTTGAAAGAGTCAAAATTATTAAAATTTATGGGTTAATAAATAGAATATCAAACTCGTCAACATTTATTATAAAATTTATGTCCTTAGCAAAATAATTTGATGATAAATGGCAACTCATTTAATATCATCTTTTTATTTTTACTTTTATTTTACTTGAGAATCCTACTTTAAAAAAACTGTAATTTTTAAAAATAAATACAAAAATAAAAGCCCACTAGTAAAAAGAATAAAAATGTGTGGCTTAATTAATTGTTTATGGAGTGAGAAGTCTTAAAACAACTGCATGAAGATGATCAAACACCGACTGAGTATACATCTAAGAATTATTACTTCATTTTGTGATTACCCACTTACCAGCGAGCCACTATAGATCATGATACAGCCCAGTCTTATTGTAACAACTTCCAGATGGTGTGTGATTGACAGCAACACTTTATGATTGACAGCTCTAAATGCCCAATTGCTACCCGATCTGTGCCTAATTAGCTTCCCCTGTAAGTGGATAATTGCCTAGAAACACAGAATACCTTTGTTGACACTTTTCTTTGGCTGCAGTTCAGTTGTACAGTCTTGCTTACATAACGAGGCCGGAGCTAGCTTTCACCATTGCTATGCATGATTTATACACAAACCTAACACTTGATAATGCTCACAATAGTAAGTGTTTGTTTAACTCATGGATATTGGGTTTCAGACATGTATTTGCCACACTTGGTCTATAAAAGAAACCTACAGTAAAGTAAAGTTTGTTTTATTTAACGACGCCTCTAGAGCACATTGAATTTTATCTCATCATTGGCTATTGGACATCAATCATATGGTCATTCTGACATGTGTATTTAGAGGTGACCTGATGCTGCCACATAGGCTACTCTTTCCGATACGCAGCAAGGATCTTTTATAAGCACTGTCCCACAGACAGGACAGCACATACCACAGCCTTTGATGAACCAGTTGAAGACCACTGGTTGGAACGGAAAATAGCCCAAACTGCAAATGGGTCTACTGAGAAGGATCGATCAGACGACCTACCAGTTCACAGGCAGACATGCTACTGTTTGAGCTATGTCCCGCTCTGTTTGTTTAATGAGTCCCTAGTACACATTGTTTACTCAGTGACTATTGGGTTTCAGGCATGTATTTGCCACATGGTCTATAAAAGAAACCTGCAGACACAAATACTTACCTCCGACTTCCGTGGTGCAGTGGTTAAGACTAATGGCTGGTAGGTACTGGGATCAAATCGCAGTCGAGGCATGGGATTTTTAATCTCAGTTTTCACTCCAACCTAGTGTGAGTGCTCCACAAGGCTCAGTGGGTAGGTGTATACCATTTACACCGACCAGTGGTCCACAACAGGTTTATCAAAGTCCATGGTATGTGTTATCCTGTCTGTGGGATGGTGCATTTAAAAGATCCCTTGCTACTTTTTGATAAGAGTAGCTGCATTAGTGTGGCAGCATTGGTGTCTCACACTAACCTGTATTCTTGACAGACAGTACAGGAAGCTTAGATGTGTGCCCAGGACAGCGTGCTTGAACCTTAATTGGATATAAGCATGAAAATAAATACAACCAGCCAACCAACCATAAACGCTGTTTGTTTTCATTGTTAGCAGCAAAGGATTGTCCTTTGTGTGAGAATGCATAAGGGAATCATTGTTGATAACAATACGAACAAACACTTGGCAACCGCCACAGGTTTATTTTATAGAATTACATGCATGTATTATTATTTCAACTTTTTTAATCATCTCGGCTGTTTCATGTTCCAAAAGGTCTGGTACAATGTAGGTACTGTCCTTTTTTTTTTTCATGAGAATGCACATACAAGTACAAAAGATCCATTACTGCTAATAGAATAAGTAGCTTAGCTCCAGTGGCAGAGGGAGCAGGATGTAGCTCAAACGTTAGCGTGTCCGCCTGTGAACCAGTCGGTCGTCGGATTGATCCTTCTCAGTGGACCCATATGCAGTTTGGGCTATTTTCTGTTCCAACCAGTGGTCCACAACTGGTTCATCAAAGGCCATGGTATGTGCTATCCTGTCTGTGGGACAGTGCATCTAAAAGATCCCTTGCTGCTTATCGGAAGGAGTAGCCTATGTGGTGGCAGCGGGTTTCCTCTACAGACATATGTCAGAATGATCATATGATTGACGTCCAATAACCGATGATAAAATAAATCGATGTGCTCTAGAGGCGTCGTTAAATAAAAACAAACTTTACTTTACTGCAGGCTATTTTATAATATGGGCTGTGTGTGTTGAATACCACAAATGTACTTGGGTATTGTTAAATTTTGATTTTCTTTTGTTTCTGCTGTTTGTTTGACATCCACTACTACTGATCTGACAATGTGTTCTCTTTTTAGTTATACTGCAGCCTAATTGTGTTGGCATGTGTGTTGAATTCCATGAAATTCTCAAAACATATGCTCATGAAGTGATTGATTATAGAAAATAATGAAAATTTATTCACATAAACCGTTTTACAATACTCATATCTCAGTAGCATCTCCAGGAGGGGTCTAGGGGTCCGGATACACTTTTCTATTATTTAATTTTTTTTTTTTTTTTAATTTTCCCAGTGGAAGGACGTGAAAATTAACCATCATCTATTACATTTGGAACCCCCACTTCAGAAATCCTGCATCAGTGCCTAAATCTAAGTGTACACTGGAGAAGACTAGAAAAATTGCAAAGAATATGTGATGTGCATTCTAAATGTTTTAAATTTTTTTGTTTGTTTAACAGCACCACTAAAGCACATTGATTTATTAATCATTGGCTATTGGATGTCAAACATTTGGTTATTTTGACATGTAGTCAAGT
>JAULBS010000089.1:0-11656 GCA_032355785.1 Symmetromphalus regularis | reverse complement strand
CTCTCTCCTGGACGGAAGCTGAGTTTTGTGCCCAGGACAGCGTGTTTGAACTTTAATTGGATATAACCACGAAAATAAATACAATCAATCATCCGTCCCATGGGACCAGATACGTCCAACTTTCGGATTTCTAAAAAAAAAGGTGGGGGAGGGTCAAAATGTAGATTTCAGATAAGGGGGGGTCCAAATGTGGATTTCTGAAAATAGGGTGTCCAAAAGTGATGAGTGAATAGAAATGATGAAAAAATGGTTTTAAAAATTCGAGAAGGGGTGGTTCCTGACCCCCGGTACCTCCCAGGGTCGGCGACTGGGTGGTATCATTACTAATTCAACAGTCATTGATGAATGGATAGTAATTTTGCGCTGTTAATCTTAAGTCTGCCAATTGCATTTTTATTAATTAAATGTCGAATTTCTGAAAAGAATGAAGTTTATTTTCGTTCTGAAACTTCATTTTCGTCCAATAATTTATCACAATGCAGAACCTGTGTTGGTGCTCTTCGGAACACAGACTCGACTAAAAACATTTTATTAAATACTTATATATTTTATATATTTAGTTTTGATATCTTTTCGTTGAATGGGTCATACTAGAACTACATGGAATGTGCCAGAATGGATTTAACGGGTTTAATTAGATCTTAGATGGGCAGCGCATAGAACCAATACAGTGAAATATTGTTTGTCCTTGGTTTCGTTGTCTTGGGCACACAACTCAGCTTCCTGTCCTGTCTGCTCAGAAGAGAGGTTGGTGTTAGTAGAAAGATGAAACCCGCTACCGCCACACTAATGTGGCTACTCTTACCGTTCAAAGCTGGTAATAGGCCCAGGCCAGATGGGAAATGTAGGCCCCCATTTCAAACTTATTATTATTTTTGTAATCAGTGCTGAATACCAACGGGAGTAGGCCCCCTCAAAATCGTAGCCTCATGACAACTGGCTCACCCCCCGCCCAGGCCTGCCGATACGCAGCAGGGGAGCTTTTATATGCACTATCTTACAGGCAGAATATTACTTACCACGGCCTTTAACAAACCAAGTGGTGTACCCCTACCCACTGAGCCTTGCGGAGAACTCATTATGGGTTTGAGCCAGTACTGAGATTAAAAATTCCATGACCAGGATTTGATCATAGTCCCTACCAGCTGTGTGTTATCGCATACCTGCTATACCATCGGATTTAAAGGGCTTTGTGCTATAAATATTGATTACGAATGAAACTTACATGTATTTGTTATACTTAATCTAGTTTTCGTATCACACAAGACGTTCTAACTGAACCATGGTATAGGGAATTCCATGTCGAGTCGATCGATTTTTTTCACAAATTCGCAATTTCAAGATCGGAACTTCAGAAGTTTTAAAATAACGGCTAACGGGGGAATACCCATCATGTGACACGAAATATATTCGTCACACCTTCAGTGGAATAAAAGCGTTATTTTTTTCCGATTTATTTGTCCGTGAGCATAATTAATTATAGTTTTTTTTTTTTTAAATATTGATAATAAGCGAGATGCGGTAGTTATGTAAGTAGCTGAATGAAGTATTTTTATGGACAAATCAAATGTTTATATTTAAAAAGAAAAAATTATAAGGAAATTAATTAGATCACGGGTCCGTGGGACTATGCGTTTAAAGTTTACAATTTATCTTTAGTTAAAACAAGGGCAGATAATCTCTTGATGACGTCATCACTAGATATTGCCATGGTACCCGCAGATATTGCCATGGTACCCGCGTCTGTAATAATGCACTAACATCACTTAAAACTGTCGAGTGACAAGGGTTTTTCATTTTTGGGTGTTTTTGTTACAAGATTACACACTTATAAACAACCAGGAAGACGTGCATACAGAAATATATTTTCTTTTATAACTAGTTTTACGTAATATGCAATTTAAACTATAAAAATAGCAAATGTAACTGTACAAATAGATAAACAGTCGCAACGGTAACGAAACCTGTGCAAAGACGGCAATAGGCCAAAGTTAGATGGGAAATGTATTTTTGTAATCAATCCTAGATGCAGTAGCGGATCTAGAGGGGGTCTGGACCCCCCTCACCCTTCCAGAATTTGTTTTTTCTATATATTTTACGAGTGGAAGGACGTGAAAATTAACCATTTTTCCTCAGTCCTATTCACCCATCACATTTGGACCCCTCCCCCCTTTAAGAAAAACTACATCCGCGCCTGGGATGTCAAAATGTTTGAACCCGCCCCAGTTTCCGAAAGGATAGTTATTTTTGTGTTTGGTAATGTTCTTTAATGTTTTGAAATATGTGCTTAATTGTGTTAATATAGTGCTTTGCGGTGTGTTGATGTTGAATTCTGCCACTAGGTACCCCTACTAAGCAAAATTTGAAAAAACTTAATACTTAATATCTTGTTATCAAGTTTTTTGAGGGCGAGAAACCAGAGAGAACCCATGAACGAAAAAATGTGCTATGACGACTGCCACATTGTATGCTACAGTCAAAAGATAGGTCAGGGAGTCAGAAACTTGATCACAGCTCTGTACTCACTTTTTTCACCATTTTTGATGAGTAGTAGGGGGTACCTACTGACAGAATCAAACAGCAACACACCTGAAAGCAGAATATGAACAAAATTAAGCACATTATATTTCAAAACACTGAAGAACATTACCAAGCATGAAAAATAGCTTCCCTTTTGGGAACTGGGGCAGGATCAAAACATTTTGACACTTTGTATGTATATAAATTGCAGGCCCATGACACCTGCCCCCCCCCCCCCCTCTCCTCCATTCTGGCTTGTCGGTGTCAGACAAGAATACATGTACAATAACTCAAAATAAAGAGTGGCTCGTTACAATTTTATTAATTATAATGATTATATTTTTATGTTGTATTGTAATGAGGTGAGACTTTAATAAACTGTCTGTCTGTCTGTATGTCTGTCTGCCTCAATACTTATTGTTGAATATGTTAATAGTACGACAGTCCGTTATCATTTTCTCATACGTTTCCCATATCGTTAGTTACGACTTCATTATATGCAAAGTATATCAACCAATATCTGTTATTAAACGCATACTCCCACGGATCCCAGACCTAATTAATTTCAAAACAAAGAATTAATTTAAATATAAACATTTGATTTGTTCATAGAAATACTCCATTCAACTACTTACATAATCACCTCATCTCGCTTATTATCAATAGTTTTAAAATAATAATGAATTATGGTAACGAACCATAAATAATAAATTATAAACTCGACATGGAATTCCCTATACCATGGTTCAGGTAAAAGTTTTGCGTGATATAAAAGAGAGATCTTGTATCACAAATGCATGTAAGTTTAAATCGTAATCAGTATTTATAGCACAAAGCCCCTTAAATTCCGCTGGAATATGCTTTTAATAGTGCGACAGAAGGTTGTTATTATCATTTTCCACATTGTACATATCGTTAGTTAAAACACAACGTATATCAACAAATATTTATCATTAATATTCCGTTTATGAATCACAAACTCTAAGTCGGTATAAACAAGATAATATAGT
Source organism: Symmetromphalus regularis (assembly GCA_032355785.1). Lineage (NCBI taxonomy): Eukaryota > Metazoa > Mollusca > Gastropoda > Neomphalida > Neomphalidae > Symmetromphalus > Symmetromphalus regularis. The sequence continues at coordinate 8,126 of JAULBS010000089.1, read as the reverse complement.
TGCGGGATGTAGCTCAAACGCTGGCGTATCTGTCTGTGAAGCGGTCGGTCGTCGGGTCGATCCTTCTCAGTGGATCCAGTTTGAGTTATTTTCCGTTCCAACCAGTGGTCCACAAATGGTTAATCAAATACCGTGGTATATGCTGTCCTGTCAGTGGGACAGTGGTTTTAAAAGACCTCTTATAGTTTATGAGAAAGAGTAGCCTATGTGGCGGCAGCGGGTTTCCTCTGAAACATATGTCAGAATGACCGTATTATTGACGTCCTATAGCCGATGACTAGATAAAAATCGTTGAACGAAAAATATAAAGTACAATTTGTTTTATTTAAGGACGCCTCTTAGGCACATTGACTTTTATCTTATCATCGGCTATTGGACATCAATCATATGGTCATTCTGACATATTTATTTAGATGAAATCCGCTGTGCCAAATAGGCAACTCTTTTCGAAAAGTAGCAAGGGGTATTTTATATCCACCGTCTCTCAAACAGGACAGCACATACCACGGCCTTTGATGAACCAGTTGTGGACCACTGGTTGGAACGGAAAATAGCCCAAACTGCAAATGAGTCCACTTAGAAGGATCGGTCTGACAACCGACCGGTTCACAGGCGGACAAGGTACAGTCTGAGCTATATCCCGCACCCAAATACATTAGAAGAAAATCGATATTTGGAATTGTAAACTAGGGAACCAAGTGCCTCCAGTTTCCAAGAAAAGATGTCACCCGAACTTTTGATTTTTCAAGAAGGTTTCAAGATTACACCTTTTATGTGAATTAATTTGTCTTCTTCAGTTTCTAAAGTGGCCAACCTCGATGATGTTGTTTTAAATGTGTTGTTATATAACCATACGTAGGCCTAATAACGTTCCACCTACGCTTTTCTTTTATCTTAGGGAACTATTTTATTGTCCCGGTGTTTATGTAGCGGATTTCTTTTGAAGAGTGGATGTTATAATCACTAAATAATTATTTGATAAATAAAGGCGATGATTGATGAATAAATGTGTTCCGATGGTGTCGTTAAAATTAGTGTTGTTCCAGTGTTGTTTCTTTCCCAGTTAGTAAATAGAGATTATTAAACGTGTTGGAATTTGTTATGAAATTTATGTCACGAGTGAAATTATTTTTCTTTATACTTTCTAATTGCCAAACAGTTTAGTAAAGTTTGTTTTATTTAACGACGCCTCTAGAACACATTGATTTTTATCTGATCATCGGCTAGTGGACGTCATACATCTGGTCATTCAGACATATGTCTTTAGAGGAAACCCACTGTCGCCACATAGGATACTCCTGATAAGCAGCAAGCGATCTTTTATATGCACCGTCCAACATACAGGACAGCCTTTGATAAACCAGTTGTGGAACGGAAAATAGCCCAAACTGTAAATGGATCCACTGAGAAGGATCGATCCGACGACCGACCGGTTCTCAGGCAGACATGCTACCGTTTGAGCTACATCCCACTCCCTCCAACAGTTTAGAGAAATGCCATCGTATAACGTATATAGATATTACATAAAGAGGCCCCGTAGAATACCGATTATATTACAACGAGTGTGTTTTCAATCGTACAAAAATAGCGAAAGCGAGTGATGTACGAACAACATCGAAAGGAGCCCATATGTAGCATATTGACTATATAGGATCTGTATTATGACCAATAAATCTTATATCTATATGGATGCCAAAAATACTTCATATCAAGTCAGAATCAATATAGTTTGATGTATTCTTGTTTCTTTTCACGCTACAGCGGTTTCTGTCAAAATAGGTATAGAAATTTTAAGCTACTTATATTAGGTACATTTCTTTTGATCATAAAAAGTTAGTCATAATCCGTTAGATATGTAGAATATCAAAAAAGATATAATGTCAAAATAACCATATGATTGATAAAAATCAATGTGCTCTAGGGGCGTTATATAAAACAAAACTTTACTTTTAAACGCATACTCCCACGGACACTTGACCTAAGTAATTTCGAAATTAATTCTAAATATAAAATTTTGATTTGTCCATAAAAATACTTCATTCAACTACTTACATAACCACCGCATCTCGCTTATTATCAATATTTTAAATATAATAATGAATTATGCTCACAGATAAATAAATCACAAACCATAAACACGACATGGAATTCCCTATACCATGGTTCAGGTAAAACGTCTAAAATATATGAAAGCGAGATCTAGTATCAAAAATGCATGTAAGTTTCATTCGTAATTAATATTTAGACCACAAAGACCCTTAAATTCCGTGGGACTATGCCTTTAATATAATAGTAATAAAAAAAAAGTTTCACAATAATAGTCCGGTTTGGCTAATGTGTTTATTTGCATTAGAACTAATGGAAGTTTAAAGATTCAACGGCATTATAAATCATTGACTATTACGTATCACGAACCTCATTAAAGTCACGTTGACATTGGATCAGAAACCAACATTGTTACGTAAAGAACAGAGCTTCGGCAACAACTGGACACTAAGGTTGCGTTTCTTTTGAAGACGTAAATACCGCAGTACCTACCTGTTTTGACCCACATAGACAGTCTAAACAATATTTTATATATTACCTCTACATGTCAATCAGATGACCCATGCAAGAGGTTTTGGCTCCTGATAACATGATGATCATATTATTATGTTGATGCGTAGAAATCCAATTAAATCTACTTGGGTCTGTGATTTGGGTTTTCTCAGTAAAGTGTGTTTTCTGGGTCCGTCCATAACCAGACTGACGTGTTGAGCTTTTATTCTGGTTGTTTGGTGTTTTAGTGTTCTAGTGTTCAATGCTTGGCATTGCTAACATGTGACATCTGTCTGAGTTTCATTTAAGAATTGTCCATCCCCTTGGCTGGTTATAATGAGCGATCTGATGTAAGATCTATACTTTTCAGTGTTTCCTTTCCAGTGAGTGGTTCAATATTAGCATACCAAAGGCTACAGTATGTCTTATCCTGTTGAATAGGTTGCTTATACAAGTAATCTTGTTATTAATTTAAAAGAATAGCCTATGTGCAGATAACAGATTTCATCTGTTGATTATGTATTACAAATATCCTGTTTGAACACTTAACCCATAATTATGTGCTGAAGCGTTGTTCAAAGCAAAACAAAATATTTTTCTTCTTCCTACACACCCATATTTCTACAGTACGTAACGTGCTATTTTAAGATATATTTATTTATTAAAAGTTCTACTTAACCCCATATGTTCTTTGACAATTAAGAATTAAAAGTGTATCACCATTAATACCTGACCATCATCTGGAACATAGATTACAGACTAGTTTAGAAAGCGAGAACAATGTGAAGGATCATGAGTAATGCGTAAGCACTAACTTCCTGGTAAAAACATAACTAACAAATCATCAAATGATTAACTGAAAACAGTATGCAATAATTTCCTTAACGATGTATTAACATTTGTCAAAACGACACCCATTCAGTTGGAAAATGTGTCCTTTGTTGGAATGCACCGGTTTACAACACGTACTTCGAGTAATATTATCTGCTTGCATTATCCGTCAGGACACCAAACTATACCGATCAAGCTAAGATAGGATTGGTAAATTAAACGACAATTGTTTTGAGATGAATAAAAAAAGCTTTTAAATGAGACATACGATCTACTGACTTCTCATTAAATGGCAGTTATAGCAAATGCATATTGATCGCTTGAGACACGGTCATAATTATGTGAAGTGCTTTCCTCCAAAATCAATTGGTTGATTTTTCTAGATAATCCTTTTTCGTTATCCCGTAATCTATTGATGATTTGATATTGCTTATCCTGATATGGTTTTTCATTCGTCCAGAAAGACATTCATTTCCAATTCATTAAAAATTCACTATATAGGCAAATATTGTCTGTTGTGCTTCCAGGAAGAAAAACTTGCTCGAACTATCATTACACATTTCATATGTTTAATCCATGTCTCTGACAGAGCTCTAAAATTTGTTCTCTTTGGAAGTACACCGAAGAACACATAGAGGAATGTTACTTTCAATCAATTATTTTGAGAAATGGTGAACTATGGACAGTTCTGATTATTAATGTCATTTACATTATATTGTTGATTAAAAACAAGGGTTGATATCAATTGATTCATCTTAATTGAAATACCTTGTTAGACTGGATGTTTTAACTATTCAAACAGTTCATTTTCCCTAAATAAATATCTTGTTTAATCGCATGCGTTAAAATTACAAACAAAAATAAGTTGTAATTTATATTAAGTTAATTTAGATGTTTTACTACAGTTAGGTAATAAGGATGAGAACTGTATCGATTTCTTGACTGTTGTCGACCTTGTAATAGCTATATCTTTACTAATGACGTCTTGCCCAATGTGATGTTTTTTCACGTGTTTGTAAGAAGCCGTGGTCAACAATAATGGTATATATTGTGTACACAAGATCAATGAGCTACTAACTATGGGATGCGCTGCATCGGAACCTTCATTAGCCTGCAATTTAACTCCAAAACAGAAAGAAATTATTGAAGAGGTCTGGTCTAAAATCAAAGCACACAACCAAAAGCAAGAAGTGGGAAATCAGATTTATAGAAGGTAAGTATATGTAATACATGCATTTATGTAAATATATGTAATACATGTATTAATGTAAGTATATGTAATACATGTATTAATGTAGGTAAATGTAATACACGTATTAATGTAAGTATATGTAATACACGTGTTAATGTAAGTATATGTAATACACGTATTAATGTAAGTATATGTAATACTTGTTTTAATGTAGGTATATGTAATACACGTATTAATGTAAGTATATGTAATACACGTATTAATGTAAATATATGTAATATATGTATTATTGTACATTATATTGTTGATTAAAAACAAGGGTTGATATCAATTGATTAAATTGATTCATCTTAATTGAAATACCTTGTTAGACTGGATGTTTTTAACTATTTAAATAGTTCATTTTCCCTAAATAAATTGTTTAAATAATACATAAAGGACTCAACGTGTGTCTGATACAATTTCATATTTTAACCAGGTATATTTTAAAAATAAATATTTGTTGTTGGATGTCATTACTGTTGTGACATTGATTGATGTGTGTATGAGATTACTGTTTTGCCATAACTCTTCTGCTTGATTCAAAGATTCAAAGAAACTAATTTCAGTTTTAAATGTCTTTCGTTTCGAATATCTGAAACCAGCATTCTTTAGACAGTCTCTACATGAAAATTTAAATTAAAGGCTGTGTTTATGACCGGTGTTGTCGGTAAGACACGATACGCTCAATTTTTGCGAATGCCTGATATCATCAGTGTCATCCTCCCCCCTCCCCCACCCAACTTCTCCCATGAATCACGAAATGAGGACATTTCAATTTTACTATTACATTTTTTGAACTCTGTCATATGCAATTGTAAGATTTTAATCACGATAAAGGTTACGTTGTTTAGATGTCTAATGTTTCTGGTAATTGTTGAAGGGACTTTAATTTCGATCAATACTAATAAAATGGTTTGACAGATCAAATATCAGATATATCTACTCCCGTAAGTATTTGTCTTCCAAATGACAATGTTACGTGCAGGTCATCACACGATTGCTTTAACTTAGTTTAGTTACAGTTTAAGGACGCTGCATACGCCATACAGCTTGGGAATAGGTGTTAATATTTATATGAGAAAAGACCTTATATTTGTATAAGAAAAAAAATTATATATAAGAAATTGTGGACAACTGGCTAAAAGGAAGGGAACAGATCCAACGACCGATCGCGCTTCAGATTGGCATCCATTGGCCGAAACAAATGGTGTACACTAACACATTAAGCACTGTAGAACCCTGAGATTAAAACTTCCATTGCTTGACTGGGATTCGATCCCTGTTAATACCAGTCATCAGCCCTATCGCTTAACCATTTAAACCACCGGTTTTGTCAATATATTGGTTTAATTCAGAAGTGTGAAAACGAGTACGATATTGGTCATGATGACATTTTTTTATTTGATTTATTTCTGTTTGAAATACGGTTGAAACTGATAATGAATTTAATATGTATTGATATATCTTCCTACATATAGACATTTATATTTGTAACATTTATTGACAAATGACGTCGATAACTTCACGTTTCTTATTCAGTCTGGTTTCAATTTACATCGAACATAAAAAGAAACGATATAAAATAGTGGCCAATATGAAGAAAGGTAAATATACTCTATCGACAAGAGTCTGTTTTCTAAGTCATGCTATTTATTTCCGATGACTGAAGAAATATTGAAACCTAATCCAGAACCCACCTTTGATCTTCGCGTTCAACAAATGTTAACTGTATCGAACGTCAACAAACATGGTATAATGTTGACATTATCCCATGATCAAGTGCATTGTATTACAATAGTGTTTTGCCACTAACAGAGTTTGATAGTACATGTACGTACAAAAGTTTCTGTCTTACAAAGTCATATGCATTACGTATGTTTCTGGAGGTCCGTTTCTGGTTCACTATTTTCATCTTAAACAGTCACCTTTATTTTGATAGTCCGTTTAACAGATAACTCACATATAACAACTGCACATTTGCAACAAAATATTTGTCTGAAAATACTTGCATGTTATTAGTGTTTACATGATATCAGCATTTTTTTTTACAGTATACTTTTACTCGATTTAGTGTTCCCTTGTTTGTTTGTTTTGTTTAACGACACCACTAGAGCACATTGATTTACTAATCATCGGCTATTGGGCGTCAAACATTTGGTAATTTTGACACATAATCAAGTGTTCCCTTGATTCTTTTTTTAATTATTTATTTTAAGTCGCCACTGAAAATAAAATAAAATTAAAATGTAGAACATTTACACGTATAATCGTACAGATTTTCCATTTCCAAACGTCACCTGCAAGCAACATTTATAAAACAATAATAAATGGCTTTTTGTGGACATATTAATAAGATGTGTCGATTCCTAAAGACTAAGTTTTCATTTTTGTTTTCTTCTATCCTGTAAATAGAAAAAGCTCTGACGTTGTTGATAAGGCAATTAAAATAAAAAATAGACCAATTTCAGTTTTCTGTTTTTTTTATCAGCTTTCTGCAGTCTGAAAGAGAACTTCGTCACCTGTTTCCCAAGATCGTCGTAGATGACGGTGGTGAGCGGTTTACCATCGACGAGGCTGTTCTGCAGCACCATGCCTCCCTCGTCATGGATGGAATCGGGTTTGCAGTCAACTGCGTATATGACTTGCCCAAACTAAACAAGTTCCTCATGATGCTTGGGAGTAAGCATCATGGGTTTGGTGTTCCAATATTCGTCGTGCAGGTAGGTTACATAACATGACAAACAACGCATAGCTAAGATCAATATTTGTTATATCATGGGGTTAAAAACACAAGCAATAGTAATCCAACACAATGGCTTATATTCCTCAATCATGGATATTGTTTTCTCTTATACAGTTAGGAAAGCAAAATGTTCAACTGCATATATAATGCGTTTGACAGAAAAAAATTCGCATTAAACGTTTTATCTGGTCAAATGCCTATAGATTTTGTGTATTCTAATATTTGACATATAGGGTATAGCATGATTTTGACTTCTATCCTGGGAGATACGGTTTTCTTTTTTTTTCTTTTTTCACCACAAAATATACTCAACCAAAAAAGAAAGTATGCATTTTGAAATATTTTTGTTTCATGGCGAGGTCACAGTAATTGTCCAACTTGTGATATTACTGCACAGATATACCTCGTCATAAACGCTGTGGTTATCTAATTTCAGAATGTCGTGTTTAAAAAAAAGAAGAAGACTATTGGTTGAGTATATACAGTATATAAAAAAAAGACTTCAAAAAAATTCCCCGAATAAATTAAACGCAATATACAACAATACACAAGTTCAAAATGATAGGATAAGAAATTACAAGACCAAATTTAAGTTATTTAAAAGTATCCATTATATCAATAATATAAATCAATAGAACAACTATATGTTATAATAGTATAATCTACCGATATCTAAAATGAAAATTAATATATCCAAAAAAAGTAGTTTGTTTTATTTAACGACGCCTCTAGAGCACATTGATTTTTATCTTATCATCGGTTATTGGACGTCAATCATAT
>JAULBS010000078.1:0-11657 GCA_032355785.1 Symmetromphalus regularis | reverse complement strand
GTGGACCACTGGTTGGAACGGAAAATAGCCCAAACTGCAAATGGGTCCACTGAAAAGGATCGATCCGATGACCGACCGGTTCATAGGCAGACTCGCTACCGTTTGAGGTAGATCCCGCTCTTAAATGATCAAATATGGTAGATAGATATTGATTGTGCAAGAAGTGGATTAGGTTAACTGTAATGATGTTTGTCTTGTGTGTATAATTAAATGTAATTAATGGGCAGTGACACTGAATGCCACCCACCTGTTTGTTCACATTTTCACATGGTATGGTACCCTTTGTACTGACACACTTTGTGTTCAAATCTCTTTCTGATCAGTCCTCTGTTCTCTGTAATATGTGGGCTCACATTGATCGATTCTTTAACTTGCAGTTGTTCAAACATTATCTTTCTCTTAACGAAAGAAACGCATAATTTGACAGCCATCGATAAATAATGCTGTTTTTCCAGATGAGAAGGTCACCTACTGATGGAAACTGAAAAATGTAGTAAACAAGAATTATGAACGCTGAAATGGTAACTTGGTGCGGAAAGGTAAACAGTAAAATAGATAGTGCAAACAATAGATACCTTAATCTCTGAGCAGTGTCTGGCTGATGTAGAACATCTGCCTGGGGACGGCATGGTAGTAGGATCGATTCCTCTTAATGGATCCATTGAGTCATGCATCACTGGGTTAATCTTCTTCAGTGCACATGGACCCATTAACCTATTTCTCTATCCAGCCAGTGACATTTTCATGTTTGTTCACAATTTCAGACACCCAACCCATATTAGTACATTCAAATGTTTTATGTGTTTGGTTTTTTTGCAATTTGAAATAATTATTAATTTAATTTTTTATGTTGTCCATTACAGCTTTTGTCATCTTCCTATTTGTACAGATAGTACAGATTTTCAGGCACCCTTCCTTACGCCCTCTGAATGTGTATGCTTATAATATTAATTAACCAGCTTGTCTTTTACACCCATAAGCATACGAGAGGGGAGGGGTGTAATTCCCTCCCAAAACCCGGGGAAAGTTTCTTATTCAGGCAAAAATTAAGATGGTATTTTCTTTTAAATTTTTTTATAATTCGGGCGAAAATCTATCTACACCCCCCACACCCCCCCAAATAATAAGGGTAAACATATGCCTGTGTTGATGCCTATGTAAAACATTAAACGTAATGACATTTTATTGTTTCATTGTCAATCGAAGAATTTAGCCCTTGCAGTACATTTTACAACAGGAATGTTAAAAAAATGCAAAGCTGATGGAATTAGTGGTGGTTTGGTAATGATGGTGACACCATGCTGTGGATAATTATACTAAAAGTCATGACCTGGATTTGGCTGCTGATTGACCTCTTTGACCCAGGACCCCTAGACTGGTTGTCAACTGAATTAGGAATGGTTTGGTAATCATCATAATCACCTCTAGTTGAGATTGATTACTCAAAAGTCGTGACCTCGATAACTGATGCCTTGTTGACCTTTAACTGTGAACAAAAATGTACACTAATTATAATCAAGATTTTCATCTACTAAACCAGTCACGGATGCATGATTTCTGAAAGATGGCAGGTCTAAATGTGATGGGTAATTGTTAATTTTCACATCCTTCCACTCATAAAAGGTAAAAATTTAAAAAATAGGAGAAAACAGTGACAACTAAGTAATATAAATATTTAAAAAAGTGAAACATAGTATTTAAAAAAGTAATACTTACATTGTATATCTGAAACATAGTTATATTTAAACATTTTTAAAATATGTTTAACAGCAATGTTTAAACATGTTAAACATATATGAAATGGTGAATCTATGGATATGTGTCTAGGAATTCAGATAATTTACATTCTGTATCTTTTTAGAATTTTTTCATGTTTTTAATCAGTTTTTAACATTTTAAATAATCCATTTAATAACTGTGCCTATATATACATGTATATGTATATTGATACCAGTATGTGCAACACATAGCTATATTTTTATACATTATGTGAGTAAGAGGTAATTTGTTTTATTTATAATAACATGTTTAACTTAAATAATAAATATATTTTTAATATTTTAATTTGTATAACATTATGACTTGTTTGTTGTGATCAAACTGATAAATATTAGCTCAGTTTGAGGAGAATATGGATAAAACAAACAGGTACCAGGTCAAGATAGCACCAGCTATAGGTTTATGCCTTGTATCAATACACTGTTTATATTCAGCAGTGTAAATCAACAACAATGTCTTTGAAACTGCAATTCGTTTGTCTTACAAGTGTACTGACTGGCACTGAGTCAGCGCCATAATAAGATGAAATGTAGTATTTGTTTTAAAACCTGTGTAATAAACTTTACATTGGCAGTGATTTTGAAATGCAGCATTTAAATTTTTTTTTTAAATCTGGGTAGTAAACTTAACATTGGCAGTGATTTTGAAATTAGCTTTTTTAAAACTAGGTTAATAAACTTTACATTGGCAGTGATTTTAAAATTAGCTTTTTTAAAACTAGGTTAATAAACTTTACATTGGCAGTGATTTTGAATGTTTGAATAAGAAATTTGTATTAAAATAACATTTGGAGAACATGAATAATATCTTGTTTTAAAATATTGGCATCAAAGATTTAATTTATGAATTCTAAGATGTTACTCATCGGTATAAAAGTAATTCTGGCATATTTCTCTATAGGAAACCTACTGCCATATAGGCTACTCTTTCCAATAAGCAGCAAATAGTGTTTTATATGCACTTTCCCACAGACAGGACAGCACATACCACGGCCTTTGATAAACCAGTTGTGGACCACCTACAGCAGATCTGATGAGTCGTGTGACTGATCTCCTTAGAGGACTCTTATTGATTAAATTACTGTTCCAGGCAGTGGTTCATAATTGGTAAATCAAAGACATAGTCTGCTAAGAAAAATAGCCTATATGGCCAAAGTGTGTTTCTTATATGGAATGTGTTACCTAATACCTACGAATTAAATAACGTGCTGCTGTGTCATTAAATAAACATAAATTTATTACTATAGACAATGTGTCACAAATACTGTATATAATATTATCGGGTGTTGTTAAAAAATTCCTTTCTCATGGTATGATTATGAGGTAAAGATCTCAGGTAAGATTTACAGGTGAGGTTCTTTGGAAACATACTTGGATAGGGTCCTTAGGTAACTTTCTCAGGTAGGATTTGCAGGTAACATGCTTAGATTAGGTTCTCAGGTAACAATCCCAGGTAACATTTGGCTGTGAGGTTATTTGATAACATGCATGGATAAGGTTGTTAGTTAACATTCCCAGGAAAGATTTGCAGGTAACATTCCCAGGTAAGATTTGCAGATGAGGTTTTCAGGTAACATGCTTAGATTAGGTTCTCAGGTTACATTCCCAAGTAAGATTTGCAGATAAGGTTCTCAGGTAACATGATTAGATAAGGTTCTGAGGTAACATGTTTAAATAAGGTTCTCAGGTTACACTCTCAGGTAAGATTTGCAGATGAGGTTCTCAGGTAACATGCTTAGATGAGGTTCTCAGGTAACATACTTAGATAAGTTTCTTAGGTAACATGCTCAGATAAGATTATCAGATAACATGCTTAGATAAGGTTCTGAGGTAACATGCTTAGGTAAGGTTCTCAGGTTACATTCTCAGGTAAGATTTGCAGATGAGGTTCTCAGGTAACATGCTTAGATAAGGTTCTCAGGTTACATTCTCAGGTAACATGCTTAGATAAGATTCTCAGGTAACATGCTCAGATAAGGTTCTCAGGTAACATGCTTAGATAAGATTCTCAGGTAAGATTTGCAGATGAGGTTCTCAGGTAACTTGCTTGGATAAGGTTCTCAATTAACATTCCTAGGAAAGATTTGCAGGTAACATTCCCAGGTAAGATTCACAGGAGAGATGTGCAGGTAACATGCTTGGATATGGTTCCCAGGTAACATTACCAGGTAGTTGAATGTGAAAACAGATATTGTCACCTCACATGTGGATTATGCCTAGAGCTGCCAATAATGACTGGCTGTGGTCCAATTAATATTGATTTCCCATACTGACAGCCTTTGATGGGTATCGGTTGATGGGCTCTACAGATCATGAAATGAGTTGTTTATGAAATACCTTGGTTACTTGTGTTCCAGTTTATCACACTATCCATACAAATTACCTTTATAAGGAACACTTAAAAAGGCTTGCATTTTGTTAATGCTTTCCTCTTTATATCCTCAATAAAGTCAACCATGTGTGTCTTTTAAGACCAAAAACAAAGGCATTTTGTACCATGTGTTGTTGTACTTATTTTCATGCTTATATCCAATCAAGGTTCAAGCATGCTGTCAAAGGTAAAATTTCAAAAGGAATGTATTGTTTTAACAACACCCCAGCACATTGTTGTTTCTGCGACTATTAGGTATCAGATATATGGTGGGTTTTTTAATCACAGTTTTTGGAAGAAACCTACTGCTAACACATAGGCTTTTCTTTCTGGTTAGCTGCAAGGGATCTTTTATATGCTTTTTACCACTGATAGGCTTTGATAAACAAGTTGTGGACCACTTCAATAGTGTCATACACCTATCCATTAAGCCTTGTGAACTAGTCATCCTGGGTTGGAGCCAGAATCAAGATTAAAAATTCAGTGCCTCAACTGAGATTTGATCTCACTACCTACCAGCATAATAGCACAACAGCATAACCATTGCACCACATGGAGTGGTAAATATTTCAGAAATAAAACCCCAAGGTGATCTCACAACTGAACAAAATAATATATGAACTCTATTCATTGGATGTTTGTGTGACTGATTAGGATCTATTCAACATGTTTTCCTAATATATACTGTTTATATGTCAATACATATATGTTAATTATTATTTCTGTATAGAAATAAGTGACTGAATCATATTAATGGTAGAAAGTTAATATAATACTATAGTTAGTGTTTTGGCAGCACATGTTGTGCATATTACAATGGAAGCATAGTCTACATATTAACTGAATATTTATTAAAATATCCACATGTTGCCACGAATCTATATTGGCAGTTGTCACAAACATTTGTCAGACAGTATTTGTTCTTTAATTGACATAAAACATCAAAGCACATACAGTGAAACCTATCTTCAACAGCCGTATGTAAGCTGATATTTACTTTTATGCTGGGGGGGGGGGGAGGGGGGTCGTTAAATAAAAAAAATATTTTTTTAAATATTGAACAGCCATACAAGGATATAGTGAAAAGTGTTTAAAACAGGTGGCTGCATATTACAGGTTATTGTTTTGATATTTTAAAATATTTTCCTAAACTATTAATTAGTGTGTATGTGCAGTATAGATATATATATACTCAGCCATCACAAAAACATATTCTCTCCATTGTGTTGGAATTGCTTTATCTCTATATCACAATGGTGTATTTATTTTCGTGCTTATATCCAATTAAGGTTCAAGCATGCTGTCCTGGGCACACAAATCAACTTCCTGTGCTGTCTGTTCAGGACAGAGGTTAGTAGGAGAGACGAAACCCGCAGCCGCCACACTAATATGGCTACTCTTATAGATAAACAACAAGGGATCTTTTGTTAAAACAGTTGTGGACCACTGGTCAGTGTAAGTGGTATACACTCACTCCGGGTTGGAGCTGATAATGAGATTAAAAATCCCAAGCCTTGACTGAGCTTTGATCCCAGTACCTACCAGCCACGAGTCCAATAGCTTACCCACTGCACCACGGAGGCCAGTTCGCAATGGTGGTAGATTCTGTTGTTAATATGTAACCTGACCAGTGTGTAGCTCAGTGGCAGAGCATCTGGGTACAGACCAGTGGTTTGTCTGATTAATCCATCTCAGTGGACCCATTGGGCTATTACCTGTTCCAGCCACCGGTTTGTGACTCGTATACCACAATATGTGGTATGTGATTTGCAAGAAATTGCATATAAAAGAGCCCTTGTTTCTCATAAAAAGGGGTAGCCTATGTGGCAGCAGCAGGTTTCAAAGTTTCTTTTATTGACAGTGTTTGACACTTCTTATTAGTCACTAATTAATCAGTGTGTTGTAACATCATTAAAACCCATTCCTTTCTATATAGACAAAGATCAGTATATATTGTAGCATTGTTAAAACCCCATTCGTCTATAGATAAAAATTCCTTTCTATATAGACAAAGATCAGTATATATTGTAACATTGTTAAAACCCCATTCGTCTATAGATAAAAATTCCTTTCTATATAGACAAAGATCAGTATATATTGTGACATTGTTAAAAGCCCATTCCTTTCTATATAGACAAAGATCAGTATATATTGTAACATTGTTAAAAGCCCATTGCTTTCTATATAGACAAAGATCAGTATATATTGTAACATTGTTAAAAGCCCATTCCTTTCTATATAGACAAAGATCAGTATATATTGTAATATTGTTAAAAGCCCATTGCTTTCTACATGGATGAAGAGGTGTACTTTTAACATGACTTGCAGCAGTGAGTGTCAAGTTGTATAGAGATCTCTCAAACTGGCTGTCTGAGCTAGGTTCTAGAAGCCAGTTGTTGTCTCAGTACTGACAATAACTTGAACCTTCTGGGCATCCAATGCCAGCTTGTTTTTAACCTTCACTCCATGCTGTCACGTTAATGTCATTAGGTGATGCTGCTGGCTTTATTAACAGACATGTTGTTTGGAAGTAACTACTATAACAAATGCAGTTTCAGCTCATTAAAGGGTTAGGTGAATTACTTCAGTGTTATGTGCAAAAGGTTGTTTGATGATCTCCATCATGTAACCCAAATGTATTTCTTCCTGGTCTCAACTAGTTGTCCTTTAGGCCTATTGGTTCTAGTTTAGTGCCATGTTGGAGACTGTTGGGATGGACAAAGGTCTGAACATTGTTATGGAGAATTAATTTAAATTAATTATTAAAATGTCAGTTGAACTCCATCTCTAAGGGTGAAAACTGCTTCTTGGAAGTGGGAAGGGGCAGAGCATCTTCCCTGTCCAAAACGTAGGGGGACAGAGCATCCCCCTCGGTCAAAAATTGGGGGATGTGTCCCCACTCCCAATCCCCCAGGATTGATGCCATTATAGACCCCCCTGTGTACTTAAGTATATTTATGCTAAATGCACATGGTTAAGTGTTACGTTGATATAATAAAGAGAAATACTGTTAAAGATTATTATTTAGTCATTCAATTTTAATTTTTCAGAGCAAAAAGTAAGGGGATAATTATATAGGCATTCCCCCCACCCCCAGTTTTACACCTACATCTATCACCCATGGAAACAAGAAAATTCATATGTATTAATACAGAGGGGAGGGTGGGTCTGTTAATTAGTTATCTGTGTATGAATATTCAAAATGAAAATGTCAATAATTCTGAATGAACTTTAAAGATATCTCAAAGCCCACTAGTATAAAATGTCTGGTTTGCCTTCTGTACAGAGATGGGCAGATTGTTGTTATTGTAATTGTATTGTTACATGTAATTCTTTTGTATTAGTATCTTTATTCCTTATCTTTTATTTTGCAGTTCTCAAGTTTCCATGACAACCACACAGATTCAAGTGTGAGTATTAGAATTCAATATAATTGTTGAGCATGCTTGTTTAATATACTCAATCAAAAAAGAAAGTATGCATGTTGAAATATTTTTGTTTCATGGAGTGGTCACAGTAATGGTCCATTGGCAGCAATCAATTGTACAACTTGTGATATTACTACACACACACACACACACCTCCTCCAAAATGTTGTGGTTATCTAATTCCAGAATTTCTGTCATGAATGTCGAGTGGTTTATGACTATTGATTACATGCATACTTTCTTTTTTAGTTGAATATAAAACAAGAAGGTTTTAACATTAAGTC
Organism: Symmetromphalus regularis; assembly: GCA_032355785.1. Taxonomy (NCBI): domain Eukaryota; kingdom Metazoa; phylum Mollusca; class Gastropoda; order Neomphalida; family Neomphalidae; genus Symmetromphalus; species Symmetromphalus regularis. The sequence goes on along the minus strand of JAULBS010000078.1, from coordinate 3,796 downwards.
TCTTTACGTGATTGACTAGATCTGTTAATAATGAAAACAGGTTCGACAGTGTGAATAAGAGGATTTCAATTTCAGATTAGACTTTTCCAGAATTAATTATGGGGTTTTTCGCTTTCTGGATTTGCTATTTTTTAATTTAGAATGGTTCTGGTAGCTGAATACCATTAATGCATATATGATATTAAGGCATCCGCACATGAGAAAACAATTAAAACAGAGATATGTAACCCTAACGTGCCTTGACATGAATGGCATTAGTTATGTAATAGCTAAAACTAAAATATATTGACAGTTTTGTGTTTTAAAATATTTTAATAGTTTGTTCATTCTTCATGGAGTCTGCACTTTTAAACTTAAAGGTATAATGTCTAGTTGACGGTTCAGCTTTGATTCTTTATTCAAACTCTGTTTAGATGTATTGAAAGTATAGTTTGAACCTGAATCAAAATTAACTTACAATGTGAATTGGGCTCAAAATTAACAACATGACAGCATCATATAAAACTGGCAATGTGATGTTAAAGCTTGGAATTTAATTTGCATCTTGAGTCTATATTGATAAAATATTGTAATTACAACTTTTACTGTTGATATAGCCAAAAATCCAGGTTTAAATGAATTACAATATAAAAATAAACATTTTTAGGTGGTGCTAATTTAATAGAACTGCAAACCTTTTGGAAAAGGGGAAATTTTGTAAAAAGCACTTCATGCCTTTTGTGTTAAAAGTAAAGTTTGTTTTATTTAACGAAGCCTCTAGAGCACATTGATTTTTATCTGATCATTGGCTATTGGACATCAATCATATGGTCATTCTGATATATCTATTTAGAGAAAACCCTCTGCTGCCACATAGGTTATGCTTTCTGATAAGCAACAAGGGACCTTTTATATGCACCATCCCAGAGACAGGACAGCACATACATAGCCTTTGATGAACCAGTTGTGGACCATTGGTTGTAATGGAAAATAGCCCGAACTGCAAAAGGGTACTCCTTTTGTGTTATGCATGTTCATCTTTCAGAGAAATTGGCTAGCTACAAAAATGTTTGAGTCTCACCGGATCTATCTCATTTTTGTGTTTTGCAAGATCTCAAAATCTTTACACTATCATGTCCATTTGAAAATCTGGTATGGGATGAAGTATATGTACTCCTCTGTTATAAACAACACACAGTTGTGGACCACTGGCTGGAATAGAAAAATAGCCCAAACTGCAAATGGGTCCACTGAGAAGGATTGATCCGATGACCAACCTGTTCACAGGCAGACACGCTACCGTTTGAGCTACATCCCACTCACAGATGTCTAGAGATGTTGACTCTTGGTGTTGACATCTCAAACAAACTGGAAGAAAGAACAAAACACTGTTACCCAACTCACTAGAAAATTCATGAGTTCTGTGTCAATACGATGTTTATTGTTATTTCTCTTTGTGGTCCCTCATAAATCTCATACAGCAAACACGCACAGTCTGATAGACTTTCTACAAAGTCAGTGGGGGCTTTCTACAAAGTGAGTGGGCCAATGATTACTGTCATTTCTCAAGTGTGTGATTGCTAGTCACGTTCTCTCACCATGATCATCGTAAAGACATTGTGCTCTAGAGCATAAGTAAATACATTTTATTTTAATGCTGGAATGTCAGGATATATGAGTTAGAAATTTGATTGATTACTTGCATAATGTTTTTCATCTTATTGCCGAAGATTGAAGCTAAGCATGTAATATGTCATGTTCAAGTCATTATAGTTGTTTATAGTACACACGCATATAACCTATTATTAAAGTGATATTATAACCAGGAGTCTCACTACATGTTATAAGAGATGGCTGGCCTGCCATCTCCTAAGACTTATTTCGAATATGTCTGCCATCCATTTGCAGCAATAGTAATATCTGCCATCTGTTTATTTAGTCCGCCATCTAAAATCACCAGTCGTGCCATCATCTTGAATATATATACAAAGACATTTTCAAAGTACGTGTACCCTGAAAATCCTAGGTACCATCTCTTCCTATAAGTGGAACCAGCTCTGCCGATTCCCTCCGTCCCTTTCCAGAATACTGGGGAGACCACTGATACCCTATCCAATAACAATTTTTAGTTATAAAGTAAACAAATATAACCACAACTCTTAAAAGATCATTATATTTCTATAATTTAGCTTTCATGATTTTTTGTGTTTTTATGAGGACTGCCACATTAAGCTTGAACCCAGGATTTGGATAGTAGCCATTTTGAATTTAATAATGACGTCACATGAAATATGTAGAAATGCATGTAACCTCTTACACAACAGTCAAAGTAATCATTAACAGTACAAAAGAGTATAGGATGATCTGCTATGTTTGATTTTAAGTTAATATTTATTGTAATTCCTCAAAATATTATTGTTTTGCCGGATCCTTTTGTTTTGTCTTCGGAAATAATTTTGAAATTCTAAATGGGTTATAAAAATAAAATTAAAAAATCAAGAAAACTTTCAACTACAAAAAAAATATTAGTTTTTCTAAGAATGTGGTTTTATTTCTGTGGTTTATTGGGAAAAGATTTTAAATTATCAGACATTGCATAATATCATTTTAAATGAACTACTTGCATATGTAACTGTAACTTCATGTAAACAACATAGTACTAATAAAAGAACTACTTGCCATGTAACTACAGTCAAACCTAACCATGCGGCCATCTGTATTAAACAACCACCTGTGTTAAAGCATCACTTTTATTTTCTCCCAAATCAGCTAATTTAGTATAATTTAACCTGTATTAAGCAACCACCTGTTTTAAGAAGCCACGTTTTCTTACTCCCTTGAATGGCTGCTTAAGACAGGTTTGACTACGTGTATACCAAACAGAGTTATGTTTTTCTTCCATGTTTGGAAGTGATAAGTTCCTATTTATTTTTTAACCTCTTTGTATCTTTGCTAAAATAACCTCTAGGATTAAGTCACATATAAATTATGTAATGCTATCAGCACTCAGTCTGTTGTGACCAGGATGTCACTAGATTGCAGTATGCTCTATATCATAACAAAAAGGTTAACTTATCTTCAGTCATGCATAATGTGTGTTAAGATCAAAGTCGTAATTCATTTTATATGTGTAACAGAGCCTATTTATGCATTTTTTTAATTTAAATTAAAATAATCCTTGTTTGATTTTTTAATCTAAATCTAAATCTTCCTGTCATGACCCAAAGTTTAATTTGAGAGATAAAAAATCTTATTCAAATTCTTTCTACTTGTCACACCCTTCTATTATATTTTGTCTGTCCAGCAGTCTTTGATGTTTAATATAGCTAAATGTATCGCCATGTAGATCATTGAAACCAGAGCTGTTTATAAAGTGCTTTTCTTTTCTCCTGTTTGATGCGTGAACTATTTCTGTATTTGATTCTCATATCTGCTGTGTAACATGTAGATATATATATATATATTGACAGTCATAGCTGATTTCTATCAGGGTTGCATTAAGATAAAATCAGTAATGTACATTTCAATTATACTAGAATGGTGACATCTTGGTAACCTCTATATATATGTTTACAGGACATCACATATTTAATAGAGCAGAAATAATTCTTGCACTTGTTTTCATGTCTGTCTTACCTACATGTATGTTTTGTCTGTAATCATGATATAAATATTATTTTGATGAGAATCTTTTTCTGAAAGCTGGGAACTTTTCGAATTAGATATTTTTATTAGTGATATTTGCTAATTGGTGTAAATTGATTAATTTTTGTTTATTTTGGATATTAGCAGTGTTGGAAATTCATAGAGAATTGAG
>JAULBS010000067.1:0-11658 GCA_032355785.1 Symmetromphalus regularis | reverse complement strand
TAAACAATTTTATCTGACCTAGCTCTTTTTTCGTGTTCATTATCTGAACCGCATATGCTGTACTCCACCGCATAATCCTTAAACGTATGACCAGCGTGTCCTTGGGAATCGTAGTCCTACCAAGACTTGCATTCCTGGTGTATTTTTGATAGTAAGCCTCAATGCCGTTGCACACCAGACGCGATCGTTTTATCGCCGCGATTTCTCTGCGTTGCCTATGCGTCAGTGCTTGCACATGGAACACAATTTGTGATGCGTTTTTACGTCCAATTTCACGAATACATGTATACACGAACTCTCACGAAGTTTATTCGAGGAATAAATGCTCAGGTCCCCAACAGTTCACTCTCGTCCAGCTTGGAGGGAAGTGGTATTTTCCTGGTTCTTCAAGACGACCTGTCTTCTGGCAGCGAAGGAGAGGCCTTGTTTTTAATGGCAGTGGTACATGCACAAAGAAATAAACCTCGCCCGCTTTGGATTCCTCCAATAACAACCAAACGCCAACGCTATTTTTAATATAAATTATTTCGTCAACTTTCGCTGAATTGGAAATGGTTTTTCCAATACTTCCGTATGACAAATTCGATATATAGCACGCGAATTCACCAGCGATTATGAAAAAATTGGATCATTTCTATTTTCAAAAATCGTTGCGTAAATCGTTGCGACAATCGCGTTTGGTGTACACGCCTCTCTGTGAGTGTCTGTTTTCTATATCCTGACGAAAATAGTTGCGAAAATCGCGTTTGGTGTGCAGACACCTTTAAGACTTGTATTCCTAGTAGACACAGTCAGGACGGACCTGTATTTCCACGGACAAATATTCCGTTCACACCGATATTGAGATTAAAACTCTCATGCCTCCACTGAGCTTTGATCTCAGTACCTATCAGCCAAAAGTCCGGTATCACACGTTCGAAGGCTAGCGTACCCAGAACGTAATGCAAGTTCCAGTATAATCTTAACTTTTTTTTATTTTTTTTATTTAACGACGCCTCTAAAGCACATTGATTTTAATCTTATCATCTGCTGTTGGACGTCAATCATACAGTCTGTCTGACGTATTTATTTAGCGAAACCGCTGCCACCTCATAGGCTACTCTTTCCAATAAGCAGCAAGAGGTCTTTTATATGCACCGTCCCACAAACAGGAGAGCACATACCACGGCCTTTAATGAGCAAGTTGTGAACCACTGGTTGGAACGGAAAATAGCCCAAACTGCAAATGAGTTCACTGAGAAAGATCGATCCGACGACCGACCGGTTCACAGCCTGACACGCTGCCATTTGAGCTACATCCCACTCCTCCAGTCTAATCTTACCCGATTGCCCTAATGGCTAACTTGCGGCGTAGTTTAAACATCGGCCCATAGTCACAGAATACAATGTCTTTGCTTCCCTCTGATATTATATTCCCTGAATTAATAAAAGAAAATCAATAACGAACATGAGTGTAAGAATACAATTTTTTTTTTAAATCGTATTAAAATTGAATAGTGGTCATACTTAAAGAATAAACATATACATAGCCACTCACTCGTCAACATTTGTCTATAAAAGCCGGCAGTTTCATATTTCTAGTACCCTGTCAAGCACAACTATTCCTCATCATTTATTTCAAGAAAATACTATATGAGAAACTGGAAAGGATTGTTTGTTTAACGACACCCCAGCACATTGTTTATTCAGCGGCTATTATGTGTCTGACATGGTATTTCGCATCCTCACAACGTCAGGGATCCTGAGTCCACTCGTGTCCGTGGGACCCCTGACCAATATAGTTCATAAAAACCCGGTCTGCTTACTGCTCCATCTATAAATACGAAAACATGTTTGGTGATATCATGAAATGGAAATTTCCTTTCATTTTTTATTATGATACACAAAACTTGCGTATTTCATGGAGCGGTTTAACCAGATAAGAGTCGCCTCATTTTATAAATTGTATAAAAGCATTCAATCAAAACTGTTTTCTCGGCCCGGGTTTTTATGAACTGTGTTTGACTAGGGTCCCACGGACTCGAGTGACGCCTAACGTTGTAAGGATGGGTATTCCGTGATTCATAGCAACATTGGCTACTCTTTCCGATTAGCATCAAGTACATACCACTGCCTTTGATAAACCAGTTGTGGATCACTGGTCGGTGTAAGAGGTTTACACTTGCCTACTGAGCACTCACTCTACGTTGGAGCCGGTATCGAGATTTAAAATCCCATGCCTCGGCTGAGATTTGATCCCAGTACCTACCAGCCATGAGACCGAGAGCTTAACCACTGCACCACCGAGGCCAGTTATATGAGAAACGATCGTCAGTTGCTGTGTATGAGAAACTATCGTCAGTTGCTGTGTATGAGAAACTATCGTCAGTTGCTGTGTATGAGAAACGATCGTCAGTTGCTGTGTATGAGAAACTATTGTCAGTTGCTGTGTATGAGAAACGATCGTCAGTTGCTGTGTATGAGAAACGATCGTCAGTTGCTGTGTATAACAGACATATTTCTTACCAGATATTCCATGGAATTACCTAACGAGAAATTGTTGTTAGTTGCTATGACAATGACCCTATGTTCCTCCAAGTTCTCACACTATCACTACTTACGCCTAATGTATTAAAATATAATTATAACATACCGGCCGCGTTCTCTTTCTAGGGAAAAGCACACGATAAAAAAAATTGTCCTAATAATACAAGTAAATTAATTTTTTATTTTTATTATTATTATTATTATTAACTTCTTTTTTTTTCAGTCAGATCACCTGAATATAAATACGGTCTTCCAGCAAAATCGTGCTTTTTATTCACCAAGGCTTCCAAGACGACATCAATTCGATTTAACACAATACACGGAACAGGCCCTTTAAATCAATATAAATATGTTAATAAATAAATCACTCAAACAATCAATAAATCAACACTTCGAACAATCGATGGATCAACACATGCATTTAAAAAATAATTAATCAACGAAAAAAAAAATGATCTATCAGACTGATTGTGATGTACCTGCTTAAGTATTCTGTGACGGATCCAGAAAATCCATTTGGGGGGGAGGGGCGTAAAAATCCTCTGATTCTTTAACGTAAAACAAATAATAATGATTTAAACAAATATATATTATCGGTATAATAGTAATTATTTTTTAATCATTAAATTTAGGGGTGGGGTGACGCCTATATAATTATCACATACCCTCGCCCCCGCACTTTTTGCTTAGAAAAATTGAAATGAAAATGCTTAAACAATAATCTTTACCAGTATTTCTCTTTATTGTATCAGTGTAACACTTAACCATGTCGGCTTAGCGAAAATGTACCAAAGTACACAAGATGTCTACAATGGCATCATTTCTGGGAGTGGGTGGATGGGGGATACATCCTCCCCACTTTCTGGAGAGAGGGATGGCCCGTCCCCTCTCTTTTGGATAGAGGGATGGTCCCCACTCATTCCTCCACTTTTATGATAGGGAGATGTTCCGTGCCCCTACGTTTTGGACAGGGGGATGTTCCGCTACCCCTCCCATCACTTCAGGAAGCGATTTTCACCCTTTTACTTACCTAACCTAATCGTGATAACTGGTCCATATTCCTTGGCCCACCTAGCAAGTACTTGATGTATCAATTTACCACGGAATTCTACAAGAACAGTTAAACAGTTAGTCCAAGGTATTCACAAGTTCAAGTTTTCTTATTGCCTTGAATTGTCCAACTCATCAACTAAGAATACATAAATATATAATATCTATAATTATACAATATGTACAAAATAATGTTGGGGGGTGATTTTTAAACATAATGATAGATTTAAATAGCTAATATACACATGGTATATTAAAAACAGGAAACAGATATGAAATCTAGAGCTAAAGTAAAGAATTTCTTAAATTATTTGCACGAATTAAATATTTACCTAGATTATTAAATGTTCAGGGGGACTGAGGGAGGTGCCTGCAACCCTCCCCCAATAATTTCCATAAATATATTCTTTATTTGTTGTTGAATTATTCTCCCCGCCCCCTATACGAATTGGCTAAGTTTTAAAAGACTAGGTCGTTTGTAATACATGTAGTATGATTTTATATATATATATATTACATTGTAGTATGAAGAGACATTTATTTTTTCTATTTCATTAGAATTACAAACTGTACCTATTCTTTGTGCTCTCTCAATAGTTCTGTATCTACCAAATTCTATATTTAAAATATGTGAACTTATTCTAATCTTTACTCTTTCAAATAAATCATTGCTAAGGGTTTTATTCCAATAAGTTTGTAATTTAAATTAATTTAATAAATATTGGTAACTATTTCCATTTGATGTTGTTTTAATTCTTCCATAGTATTCCTGTATGAAAAAAGTGAAGTTTACTTTTTTTTAATGACGTCTCTAGAGCACATTGATTTTAATCTTACCATCGGCTATTGGACGTCAATCATATGGTCATTCTGAATATGTATTTAGAGAAAACTTTCTACCGCCACATAGGCTACTTTCATCGATAAGCAGCAAAGGTTATTTTATATGCACCGTCCCAAAGACAGTACAGCACATACCATGGCCTTTGATGAACCAGTTGTGGACCACTAGTCGGAACGGAAAATAGCCCAAACTGCAAATGGGTCCACTGAGAAGGATCGATCCGAAGACCGACAGCTTCACAGGCGGACACGCTACCATTTGAGCTACTTCCCGCTAACTATACCGGCCTCGATGGCGCGGTGATTAAGCTGTAGGTTTCAGAGTGGGTAGGTAATGGGATCAAATCTCGGTCAAGGCAGGACATTTTTAATCTTGTTACCGTCTCCATCCTAGGATAAGTGCTCCGCAAAGGAACATTGGATAGGTGTAATCCACTTAGATCGACCAGTGGTCCACAACTGATTTATCAAAGGCCATGGTATGTGCTATGCTGTCTGTGAAAGCACATATAAGAGATCCCTTGCTGCTAATCGGAAAGGGTAGTCTATGTGGCTGTAGCGGGTTTCCTCTAAAGACCAAGAGTCGCAAAGCATATGTCAGGCAACTAACAGCAGCTGAATAAACAATGTGCTGGGATGTCGTTAAACAAACAATCCTTTCCTTTAGCCACGAACTTGACTGAAGCTGCTGTAATTACGTTTATATACTGAACGTTCAAAAAAATAGAAAGAAATTGGAGATAGACAGAAATAATGTAACAATAGCAACTGAATTTCTAGATTACTTGGAGATGGTCTAGGCCGTTATGATTGCACAGTTCTCTCCTTCTGGTTTGATGACTTTCTTAAGGATAGAGAGCGGGGTGTAGTTCAAACGGTAGCGTGTCCGCCTGAGAAACGGTCGTGCGTCGGATCGATCCTTCTCAGTGGACCTATTTGCAGTTTGGGCTATTTTCCGTTTCAACTAGTGCTCCACAACTGGTTCATCAAAGGCCGTGGTATGTGCTGTCCTGTCTGTGGGATGGCACATATAAAAGATCCCTTGCTGCTTATCGGAAGGAGGAAGCCTATGTGGCGGCATCGGGTTTCCTTTAAATAAGTATGTCAGAACGACCATATGATTAACGTCCTATAGCCGATTATAAGATAAAAATCAATGTGCTTTAGTAGAGGCGTCGTTAAATAAAACTTTACTTCTTAAGAATATATATATTTTGCGTCAATTTCCACGTAATGAGGTTGATGGGAAAACGTACTGTTACGTGACGCGGTCTCATAACAGGCGGAATAATACTAATGGAAGAAAGGTGCTAATGTTTTTTTTTTCTCATAAACTGATTAAGTTGTCCACGTGTTCTGAAGACGACCAGTAAGAGTTCAAGGAAGAAAGAGTACAACGTGTATTCCAAGCACTATCTGTTTCGTGTCCAAAGAAATTTCTAAACAACAGAAAAACATTCTAAAATTACTCTTTTATTAATCCTTTTACTCTTTTATTAATCCTTAATCGTATATTAAATAAAATAAAATATCTGTCTGTCTGACTGTCTATATTAACACTGACATAATTTAAGAATTAGATAATCCATTGTTTTACATAAAAAACAACAGCTTCTTGTGGGATTAATAAAACGTTTTTATTTTACATTTCATTTTGTATAACCTTTTGTTAAAATAAAAAAACAGCACATTGTTTAATTCATAGATATTAGGTCGTCGGATCGATCCTTCCCAGTGGACCCATTTGCTGTTTGGGCTATTTTCCGTTCCAGCCAGTGGTTCACAACTGGTTCATCAAAGGCCGTGGTATGTGCTTTCCTGTCTGTGGGACAGTGCATATAAAAGACCCCTTGACAGAATGACCATATGATAGACGTCCAACAGCCGATGATAAGATAACAGTCAATGTGCTGTTAGAGGCGTCGTTAAATAAAAGAAACTTTACTTTTTACTTTCACAATAAAATTATAATCTTTTTCACTTCTAACGAAAATATCGTGACCCCTACTCTGTAACATACTGGAGCTGCTAATTTGACACGTGTACTAGTAAATACTAGTATATTAGCTGAATTGCAAAGTATATCTATTATGATCACTATATCAGACAGTAGAACAAATCTCCAAGGCAGTATATAAAATCAATCTAAAGGTAGTAAAATAAAGTTTGTTTTATTTAACGACGCATCTAGAGCACATTGATTTTTATTTATTATTTATTTTGTATTGGAAAAGACTATTATTACTGGTTGGAACGGAAAATAGCCCAAAGTGCAAATGGGTCTACTGAGAAGGATCGATCCGCTGACCGACCGCTGGAGCTACATCCCGCTCCATGATGGTAATAAAAGAAAATCACAGATTGAAACACATATTCGTTACAACTAACTCTTTTCATAATCAAGCAACTTCCACAGCCACGCTTCAGTAACAGATCCAGAGATGGTATCCAGGGGGTCAGAACCCCTTTTCTAGATTTTTAAAAACAATTTTTCGAGTGGAAGGACTTGAAAATTAACCATTTTTTCCCCATTTCTATTCACTCATCACTTTTGGACCCACCCCCACACCTTTTCAGAAATCTACATTTGGACCCCCCCTTTCAGAATTCCTGCATCCGCGCCTGTGCTTTGATGTCATCTGCAACATGGCTGCCATAGGAAAAAAACAAGACAAAGTAGAGCTTTTTTTTCTTTCAACGCTGGAATTTATGACGAAGTAATTAAAGGAGAAACGTCCCACCTGATACTTTAATCACACTCCGCACGCGACCATTATGCAACTCACATCAAAGGTAGTGATCATCATATTTGAAGGCTTAGAAGCTCGGTTGTAATTACTTTTCTATCTTCCATAGACTCTGATCACTTTCTTCTGCATGAGAAGATCGCCATGTTTACATCAGCTGTTAATTAATTAGAGCGTTTCTCTTCTTTTTACAGCTGTAACAAAATGTTCATGGGAAACGTAGATTTCAAAAGTTATTCAATTATTCGAAGGATTTTCTTTTAATACAGTAGGATGCATTACCTTTGCTTTATTAACTGTTATTTATAACAGCGTTTTTTGTCAGCAATAATATAAAGCATGGGCGTAAATGTCGGAGGGGTACGGGAGGGTCGGGAGGGGACACGTCCCCCACTTTTTGGATGGGGGAGACGCCTATGTAATTATCCCCCAACTTTTTGCTTCGAAAAACTGAAATTAAAATACCTAAATAATAATCTTTACTAATATTTCTCTTTATTGTATCCAATGTAACACCCGTGTTGTCTTAGCGCAAATATAGTCAAACTGAAGTACACAAGGGGTCTATAATGGCGTCAAATCGGGGGTGGGGAGCGGGAAGACAGTGGGATGGTCCCCCCCACTATTTGGACAGTGAGATGGTCCGACCCCCACTTTTTGGACAGGGGAAATGTTCTGCACCCCCCCCCCCCCACTTTCAGGAACGGATTTTAGCCCTTTTTCATTTAACGACGCCTCTAGAGCATATTAATTTATATCTTATCATCGGCTATTGGACGTTATACATATGGGCATTCTGACATATGTCTTTATACGCACCGTCGCACAGACAGGACTGCATCAGCAATAATATGTTCCTACAGTAAGTTACTAGTATTCTAGGTAGAGTGCAATTTCTAGGAAACTAAGGTTCCTAGATGAGATGAGATAAGACTAGATAATTTTTTTAATACAAGTATCAATCCATATTGGGTGCTGAATGCACAGACAAACAGACATAAAACTATAATATCCTATGATAAAGTTTTGCGGAATCTCATTATCCTTGGACATATATTTCGACAGAACAGAGCATCCAGGAGTATTTAATATACAATGTCATGACATCTGCACACCATACATTTTGAAAATGGAAATACGATTGTAGCCTTTTAATAATATTAATTCAAGGTTAAATGGGAATCTTTACTCCAAACAGGTAACAGGCAAATTACACAGTCATGTACACCACCATTCCCAGGCGTGGATGCATGATTTCTGAAAGGGGGGAGGGGTTCCAAATTTGATGTTTGAATAGGACTGACGGAAAATGGTTAATTTTCACGTCCTTCCACTCGGAAAATATATATTAAATTTTTTTCTAGAAAAGGGGGTATCCGTTAGATGTTGACGTCTTGGTAAGACTGGCGTATACATTTGCACATAGAATCCCCCCCCCCCCCCAGTAGTGTAGTAGTTAAGCTATCGGACTCGTGGTTGGTAGGTATTGGGATCAAATCTCAGTCAAGGCATGGGATTTTTAATCTTAGTATCGGCCCCAACCCAGAGTGAGTGCTCCACAAGGCTCAGCGGGTAAGTGTATACCACTTAAACCGACGAGTGGTCCACAACTGGTCTATTAAAGACAGTGGTATGTCTGTATGTATATCCTGTCTGTGGGATAGTGCATATAAAAATACATCTTGCAGCTTATCGATAAGAGTAGCCGCGTTAGTGAGATGGCTGCGAGTTTTGTCTCACCTACTAACACTAAATTCTGTTTAGGATAGACAGCACAAGAAGCTGACTTGTGTGCCCAGGACAGCGTGGATACAAGCACGAAAATAAATACACCCAAACAACCAACCAACCAACCAACCAACCAACCAACCAACCAACTTGTACGTATGGTTTCTTAATTTTATACCTACACATTGATGTACGTCTGACAAACTTGGACATATTCACATTCAGACTGACCTTGAACTCTATTGAACAAAAATTCTGTTATCTAATTTAGCTTGGACCCTAATTGTAGAGGTTCGAAAGAGATTACACACAACAAGCTTTTGTTACACCATAACACTGGCAGTGTTACGCAGTGTTGTTGTTCTTCATAGAACCATGACGTATTTAGTGTCTGCATTTAGGTTCTGTTTTTGTTCAGTCTTATTAAACCGGCCTCCGTGGCGCAGTGGTTAAGCTATCGGCCTCATGGCTGGTAGGCAGGAGATTTTTAATCTCAGTATCGGCTCCAACCCAGAGTGAGTGTTCCGCAAGGCTCACTAACACCGACCAGTAGTCCACAACTGGTTTATAAAAGACCGTGGTATGTGCTATCCTGTCTTTGGGATTGTGCATATAAACGATCCCTTGCTACTTATCGATAAGCAGGTTTCATCTCTTCTACTAACATTGCGCGTTGTGACCATGACAGCGTGCTTGAACCTTAATTGGATATTAGCACGAAACAAATACAACCAACCAACCAACCAACCAACCAGTGTTATTTACACGTGTCTACATACAGCGAAGGTTTACACCACCCACCCCTGTCTTTAAGAGACAGGACCGCCAAAGTTTGCGGTTGCCACACTTGATAAGAGTTTTAGGATTTTGCAAAGCACGATACTCACAGTAACTGTTCGTTTGTAAGTGAACAGACTTCGCGAATACATAACGTATCGAAACCGACATGTTGTTCTTGGCACGTTTCACTTCGCACAATACACGCACGTGACATAATTTACATACATACGTAGTGATTCTTGTTTTTCTTACTCATTGCAGTGATATTCATGTCTCATCTCATTCACATTTTGTCTCTGTTTATTACGGAATCAGCTGGTTCAAAGTAATAGAATCCACTTATACTGGGTGTCGTAACCTTTCTGAACAACGCGAAACGCGCGTCTCAAATACCACTTCCTGTAGGTGTACACAAACACGTTAGTCTCGATCAAAAGAGGGTCGAGTTGTGTAAACATCGAGGTTCGTCATGATGTAACCAAGATGGCCGACATATTCCGTGAATGTTAAGAGATCAGACATTCAGGTCAGTTTTGTAAGTTATTTGAAATAACGAAATTCGTATTCTACATAAACAAGCAATGCAAAACGTATTGAGACAACGCTAACGGTTGTTGTTTGTGTTGGCGTGGAGATATGTTGGTTATATGTTGGTTGCATAATATCAGATCATTTCGACTGTCGACCCTGGTAATATTTATCACAAATAAAATTAGATAAACTTTGTTTTATTTAACGACGCCTCTAGCGCACACTATTTTTTATCTTATCATCGGATATTGGACGTAAAATCATATGGTCATTCTGACATATTTATTTAGAGGAAACCCGCTGCAGACACATAGGCTACTCTTTCCGATAAGCAGCAAGGGTTATTTTATATGCACCGTCCCACAGACAGGACAGCACTTACAACGACCTGTGATGAATCCGTTGTGGACAACTGGTTGGAACGGAAAAATAAAATTAAATGGATTTACCTAAAAAATATTAGTTATTATTGTTTTCTTTGTTAAACGACACCACAAGAGCACATTGATCTATTAATCATCGGCTATTGGATGTCAAACATTTGGTAATGTCGACACATAGTCAAGTGTGAGCCAGCCTCTGACGGGTTTTGAACCACGGTCTTCTGCTTGACAGTCCGTTGTCCTACTACTGGACCATTGAGGCTCGCATTTAAATGTAGGAGTCCAAACACTGATATAAGTGAATTTAACCGGTTGGTTTCTTTCTGTTTTTTTTAAATTTCTTTATGAAACAATTTAGGTTTAATTAAAAAAAAAATTGATGTTCTAGTGATGTTTTGATATTCTGTATATTCATCTGACTTTGGAACCTGTATATAAATAGAGTATCAAAGAAAGTTTGCTTTTTCTATTCTTTGAAGAATATGGAATGTCGAATAACACAAAAGATATAGCTTATTTTCGTGCTTATATCCAATTAATGTTGTAGAACGCTACCCTTCGCATGCAACTTCGCTGTGTTTGTTGCCAGAACAGAATAGTTGTTAATGACCTTCTTCTGATTAATAGCAAAGCATCCTTTATCTCTTACTTGCAAATCTTACATGAGCTGTGTGTAGTTATCTTAATTTGAAACTATTCTGTACACATTTTCCTTGCAACGTGTTTGCGCTTCAAACAGACACGCTTCTTTTCTCTTTGCATTGCTGTTCCGTGTCAATATAATGCTTCATAAGAACTTTTGCCAAGATTGTTTTTTTTTTGTATACAAATACCATGTTATCGATGCGTACAAGTGTTTTACTTGTTGCAAGAACCTAATAATCATAGAGGGTATACTGACATGACATGACATGACATAACATGACATGAGAAACTCCACTGTATTTTCTTATGCAAACAGGCTTTTGTTGTTGAAGCACAGACAAGTTGCGTGGAAAATATACATAGATTAATTTAAAATTCAATTATATATATATATATATATATATATATATATATAAAAAAAAACT
>JAULBS010000056.1:0-11658 GCA_032355785.1 Symmetromphalus regularis | reverse complement strand
AATTTGGTAAAACCAATAACAAAATACGACATTTAATGTTAGAGATAACAGAGCTCTTGAAGTTGATTTGTTTATGGGCACCCCAGAAGCTATTATATGTCAAACATACAGTATTTATAACCCTTGGTATTACATTAGCAGCAAGGACTATTTTTTTTTAAATTATTATATACGTTTACAACAAATAACTAAAATGATAGTACATATCACGACCTTTCATATATCAGTTATCGACCACTGGGTGAAAATAAAAACCGTATGCACTTGTGAAATTTGTTGTGTTGTGTTTTTCTCCTTCCAAATGAACCAGCATAGCACTGTATATTAGACCGGGTATTGGAATTAAATACAATATCTTAAATTACATATCTTATATTACCTATCATGTTTGGGGCAGATCCATCGTAGTATATTTTGGAACTGTGCACTCTAACCCCCCTCCCCTCACCCCAAGCGCGGATGCATGGTTTCTGAAAGGGTGGTCCAAATGTGATGAGTAAATAGGACTGGGGGGGAAAAAGGTTAATTTTCACATCCTTCCACTCGGAAAATGTTTGTTTTTTTAAACAATAAAAGGGGGTGGGTGGGTGAAAAATAAAAACCCTACGCACCTGTGAAATTTGTTGTGGTGTTTTTCTCCTTTCAAATGAACCAGTATAGCACTTATGTTGGAACAGGTATTGGAATTAAATAGATATCATATATTACCTATCATGTTAGGGGCAGATCCATTGTAGTACATTTTGGAAGTTGTGCTCTCTACCCCATCCCCCACCCCCAAAGTGCAGATTCGGGGTTTCTGAAAGGAGGTGTCCCAATGTGATGAGTGAATAGGACTGGGGAAAAAAGGTTAATTTTTACGTCCTTCCACTCGGAAAATGGTTTTTAAAAAACCGATAAAAGGTGGTGAGTGGGTCCGGACCCCTGGATATACTACTTCTCCTCAACCCACCCACACACTCCGACATCTTCTTTGCATAGTCAGGTAACGTCGGGCATGCATTGGCAAAATAATTAAATATTATTAACGATGTGTGCGCTCCACCTCGCCTGACAGTGGGTCCTGTGGATCCGTACTTAGGTGTAATTCGAACCTATTCTTGAACATAATGACCCAAATTTAAACATGAATAAGACAGTATAATCTATATAACCAACACATTTGATAGACATCAGCATCTCGAATGCGAAAGTGTCAAGATCATAGCATGTGGCATCCTCTGAGCACGTGGTGTTTTTCTTAATCGACCTATTTATAGCGCTATTTTTAGCTTGACCGTTGGAAAATTTATTTTGTTAGTTACCAGTGAATGTGGAAAAACGCATATAAAAGATCTCTTGCTGCCTATTATCTGTCGAAACAGGTAACTTCAGATGCATCTAAATTTGTTATTTTTAGAGACTCATTTCATGACTCCAGACTTTAAACTATAATAATGAAGGTGGAACAACCCCAAGTTGGGATGGTTAAATGAAACTGCGTCTTTTTATCATTGACAAAGACAATTTTATTTTGTTGGGTACCCAGTTGGCATTGAAAAGGTAGACCTAGCTGTCAAGGCTGTCATGAATTTGCTTCGTGTCTATAATATTATTCTGATTTTAAATTTGTGATTAACATATATATTTTGGCTAACTGGCAAGGCAATTGAAAAAATACGGACGCAAACTTCATTCTAGTCGTTCTTAGGAGATTGGCAGCCCTCCTACAGACAGTCAAGGAAGGATGAAATTATGTTTCTGTCATTCCCGACACCTTTAATACATATATATTTTTCATTTGAAAAGTGACCATCCGCCTCATTTTGAGCACTATCAATACTTATTGACAGTGCATCATATTTTGGTGGATTGTCTTCCTTCAACCTGTTAGAGATAGTGTATTTGTTAAAAAAGAGTGTGGTGGAATCATTTCGATTCCACCCACAGCTTATTAACTTTCTAAAAGACACTTATTTTGTTTGTAATAAACAAATAATCATGACAAGGATTGTTTGTCGAAGTGGATTTTAAAATATGCTGTTTAAATAAGATTAACTTTATTCGCTGATCAAATGGCGTCTGCATCCCTACGCGACGATTTAATCGCTGTCTGGCC
This sequence comes from Symmetromphalus regularis, assembly GCA_032355785.1. Lineage (NCBI taxonomy): Eukaryota > Metazoa > Mollusca > Gastropoda > Neomphalida > Neomphalidae > Symmetromphalus > Symmetromphalus regularis. The sequence continues at coordinate 9,560 of JAULBS010000056.1, read as the reverse complement.
AAACGGTGATTATCTGAATGTTAAGACTGGACCAGGGCAAAAAATGGATGACAACTTCATCCATTTTCATGCGACTGTTTCGGTTGTTGATTCAGGCACCGCAGAGTAGGGAGGGGGTCCACCTTTTAGGGAACAACTAATAAAAAAATCACAATAAACGTTTTCTGTTAAATAAAAATATTTTCAGGCTCGATGACAAAATAAAGTGGTCACCTACATTTCAGTGATACGCCACCCCCCTCCCCCTTTCAAATACTTTCCGCGGGCCCTGTGATTGATTGCCATATCCCTCCAATATCGGCATTGGCAGTGAATGTAGACGTCTGCAACGTACCGCAAATGCTGGAGGAGGATGTGGCGATACTATCTTGTTACAAGTGTCCGAACTGCACTTGGAAAGAAACATTTTGCCAAGTTCTTACATTTGGCAGATCCACTGGATATGTTTGGTATTGCGCTCCAGAGTTATTCAGTATATATAAACTTGAATTAAACCCAAATGTGCTTTGCATAACATGCTTACCATTGTATCATTGACATAAATTAATACAAAAAATAACAAATATTCTAGTATGTATTTTTTGAAAATCTTAACAAAAAACAGTAAATTACAACCCAACATCTAAAACAGATTCGGACAATAACAATGGAAAACTTTAACTTTCAATCTCATTAAAAATATCACTATTCTTGATAAAAAAAATTCATTTTAAATAGCTACTTATTAATGATATCTCCATTCTAGATAAACTGTGTGAACGTTTCTCAATGAAACTACTTAATGACACAACTATACTGGTTTTCTAAACAAACCATACCCTGTTCAGCAATAATTACTAAAGGAGACCTGTGTATGTATTTAGAATCAGATAAGCGAAAAGATATTGGGTAAATAACCATACACTACGTTTTTACATGTGTATACTTTATCCTATAATTATTATTATTTTGTGCTTACCACACACAAGTTGTAAACAATCGTACGCCGAATTAAATTACATGTGCTTGTATGATATATCTACATTCTGTAAACTATTTTTATCGTATTTATTCTATTGTGCTTACGCTTGTCATGGAATGGTCAGATATAATGCAGTTAAAGAGCATTAGTAAATTTTGTCATTTCATATGTTCCCTTAAAGCAAATAACTGAAGTATTACAGGGATTTATCCAGGCTTTATACGGTACAGAAATTCGGCCCCTTCCTAAAGGCAAATGACACTAACAATTCCCAATTTCTGTACTATAAATTTCAAATTTGTTAATAAATATAATATTACAGTTTATAAATTCAGTGGTGTGAAAAAACTTCCCAATTACCTTAGCGGATCCAGGGAAGGGCGTACAGAGTGTCTAAATATCGGTATTTACAATACAGCATATTAATTCTATAAAGAGTGCATACTTGAAATCAAACTAGGAGCTATGATTGTGATCTCAGTAGGTTGTCCAAACCTCTTCAACGTTTACTTCATAGTATTTAAGTGATTCTTCAGACATTAGATCATCTTGGTTCATCAAACAGGCAAATAAAATTTGTTTTAAATGGCGAACAATCTTAGCTCGTACTAATTTATTATATTGAATGTTCGATGTAGTTAGTTCTGCCTCGGGTTCAGTTAAGTTCTGTCATAATGATGCTATATATTATGACATTTTATCTGAATAAAAGTATTCATATATAAACTAATGTACATACTAGTAACTGTTTTACCTGAACGAACGCTTTCATACACGTTTCACAGCATGACCATGTTCAGTTAAATACTATGTAATTACAAGGTCTGAAATTAAGCCTGTTTTGTATCCGACCCAGTATGGTTTCTCGTTATGTCTTAAATAGACACAATGTCGACTCTGTGTAGATCGGGTCGTGAACAAAACCACTAATAATTTCATGCATCCGTGCTGTTAATTGACATTTGTTTAAAATTCCCCCTGTATCTTATCCTACCTACTCTTAAACCACATAATTATGTTTCGTACCACTAACCCAGAAAACGCAATGTTATCATTTTAAAGGTATAATATACCGCTATAGACGGTGTATAACAGTATGTGAACCTTCGAAACATTTAAACAATGTTGATTTAATATAATGTGTACATTTATGTTGTGTATTTGTAACTTGTTATAGTGAGTCTGTGACTACTTTCCCATTGTTTTGGAAAGTAATGGACCGTCATCGCTTAAAAGGATTCAAAAATGGAAGCTGGCGAAGTCAGACTGGAAACCGTTTCAGTATGTCCAGCAGACAGACATTACCGATCCCATGTCTTCGTTACCTTTCACCTTGAAGGGCATTACAGATGAAACTGTTCCTAAGACTTCAGCAGTTCCAAACCATTCGAATATACCATGGTTTAACCATGCAGAAAACGTGTAATAAAACAGAGTCCTTGGGAGTTTCAAACAAGAACCTACCAGGGATAACCTATACAGTAGCTAGGACCAGGGCCAGATTTATAAGAGGACAAGTGCCCCACCACCATCCTCCGCCAGATGGGCCCCCAGACGAAGGAATTCCTTTATAAACAAATGTAATAATTATAAAATTAGTTCCATTCATTCATTTTAGTTCATCTTTTTATTTGTCATGTAATTTAATTTCTACGTTGAGGGGCCCCCGAACGATAAAAGCCCCGGGTCACCCAAGGTCTAAATCCGGCCCTCGCTAAGACTAATGATCCAGTAACACTATTCGTCTATACCGCACGCCGCATGCCGTTTCTTCGTGCGAGAAGGGACGTGTTCCGGAGAGCGGACGCTAATGAACTATTTCACTGGTTAATGTCTTCTATCACATTACATTTACACATGTATTTAACATAAGGCGTAAAATCCAGTCTAATGAGCGATTGTAAGTGCTCTCCCTACTGAACATGCCACAGGTTTATATGTTGTAAATTGATGCTCATATACATTACCCAACGATACTGTTGTCTAGAGGTGCAACGATACGGCCAAAACCGTGTTGCAATATATTGCGATACAGCAAACCAATATTGCAATACAATTTGATTAATTACCAAAACGTGATAAAGTCATATTTTGATACTATCATACCAATTACTAAACATATATATCAGGCAGACAGACCTGTACTAATTTTTGATGAAAAAAAGATAATATATGGACATAGTAGTTTAACGTTTATTTAAAAAAAAAAACCTTATCGCGGTATGTATTGCGCACGGTAAGTGTTGCAATATATCGGTATACCAGTATATCGTTACATCCCTACTGTTGTCTGGAATCTAGATGAGCAGTAACGATTTTATCTTTTATTACTGAAAGGATTTATTGAATTACATATAAAGGCTGACTGATATATAGGATATTTTTGATCGTCATATGAAGTTGGTCAAAAGTATATCATATTGCACTTGATACACATTACATTTTAAGTGGCTATATATAAACAAAGTAAGTTTAGTAGACTTGTAATTTATATAAATATTATGTAGTGTCGTGTTAAGAAGTACATAACTCTTGTCACTGTGAAATCAAAGATAAAAATTTAATAATTTATTTAGAAATTTCGTTTTACTTGTATACTGTTTATTTGATATTATGATAAAGCATACATCGACCCGTCCACACTTTCTTTAAAAAGGCAATAACAGTATTTGATTGATCTTGAGTAGTATACTCATCTCAAGAAAACTGTATAAGCATTGTCTGTCATTCAAGATTTACGCTGTATTTATTTATCAAACTACTCACGTTCGATTAGCCTACATCGACATGTGCACCGCCTATCTCCTTGTCGCCTTATCTCTCGATCTTCCTAACCCCCTATCCTATCCTATCCTATCAACTAGCAGTGCCCTGTGTAAACACAGAACGTAATGTTTTGATTATATTAACAGAACATTCAACAGTGATATGGGATAACGGTATCACTTTAAGGTTGTGAGATCGATCCTTCACAGGAAGCCTTTCGTTAGAGAGAGTATTCCAGAACATTCATTATCATCAATGTTTTCACTTTGCATAAACTCTTTTGGATTCTGTCTTATTTAAATATACGGTTTTCATCATGATAACAGCATGTTATTTATTAGAATGCACGACTAAAGGTTGTGATATGTGTTGTCCTGCCACTTGGAATAGATACAAACATTTTCATTCTAATCATTGTTTCTTCTCAGTGGAGCCATTTGCAGATTGTGCTATTTTTCTTTTCAAACCAGTGGTCCACAACTGGTTTATCAAAGGCCGTCGTATGTGCTGTCCTGTCTGTGTGACAGTGCATATAAAATACCCTTTGCTGCTTATCGGAAAGAGTAGCCTATGTGGCGGCAGCGGGTTTCCTCTAAAACAAATCAATATGTCAGAATGACCATATGATTGACATCCAATAGTCATTGTTTAAACATCACTTATCATAATATAGTGGACTCGGTCTAAACCGGATTCTATGTAATCCGCATCTCTGCGTAAACCGTTCCATTTCTAAAACCCCGTCCAAGTACCGTTTCTCTTACGTATAAATCTCTGCCTAATCCGGATTCTGTCTACTCCAGATCCAAAATCAAGAACAAAAGAACCGTTCATGTATTGATTACCTCTGTTTACACAGGGCTACTTAATTAGTGTATACAGTAAACCTCGCGTATAACGTCCTCGGATAAACCGGACAATCGCTTATATCGTACTGAAACACCGTCCCAGTCCCGTCTAACGATAATTCTAATAAAAAATAACGGCCTCTGTATATCGAACATTCGCGTATATCGTACCCAAATCTCCGGATCCCGTGTAATGCATTTCCTTTAAAATCCTTTCGTCTATAACGTACTCCTCCTGGCCGACGTGTACCTTCGCAAAAAGTAATGAAAATCGACGAGAATGTGAAATGTACGTCATTCTACATAAAAATAAGAATAATATCACTGAACTTTGTCCCGACTCCTTCTTTCAGTTTTCAGTCGCATGGCTGGACTGGTACGCTCACGAATTTAAAAAGGCGGGGGGGGGGGGGTGCGACGGGTGCACACGCACTCCCCTAAATCTGTTGAGGTCCGTAAATGCATACGCTAATTTACTAGAATAACGTTAAAAACGAAAATAAAACATTCAGGCCTTCACAAACGCACCCCCTAAAGACAATCCTGCGTACGGGCCTGTAGTAAGTAATAAAATTGTAACGATCCACTCTATACCGAGTTTTTTTAAAATCGTAATAATTTTTAAACCACTTATTTATCGATTTTGAGATTACAATCATTATTTTTCAAATTACGGCTGTCTTGTTTTTCCTTTTGTCAAAATTCACCAGTTGTACATGTTGTTACCTACATTACATTATAAATTATAAAAATTTGGTTAACCCGAAAGAACCAATCAGCTGAGACAGTTTGAATCCTTTAAGTGATTCCGTCAACAACTGGTGAAGTTTAATAAATGAGAACATTTGTATATTATTATTATCATCAGATCATGGTCTTGTGTTGTGTAGGTGTTGGAGGTCCAAATTATGGCGGTAACACTGAATAAAATGTTCTTTTCTTTCGTTTTATTGTTTTGTTTTGTTTTGTTTATTGTTGTTGTTTCTCATGTTTTCATGTACTGGTCGGTGTTGCTATGCGATGAGCCGGATATGTGTAAAATACAGGAGTGTTATTGTTTATAAATCTGTTATCTTAAATATCTGGGTACAAATGGTGATAAATAAAGAACACTTTATAAAATATTCAAACAAAACCACGAACGAGATTCAGAAATCACTTTTCAATGAGTTACTGTATTGTCTTAAATTATCTAGTGACTCATTTGTGCAGCGATATGTGCCAGAATTAGAAAGTGTAGAACATGTATACTCAACCTAAACAGTTTAGCAAAAATGAATTTTCAATTCTCCATAAAGAAAAGATACGTTGGCTTTATAGAGTACTTTTTACGTTTAGTGAGGTTCTCGTTTGTAACAAAACAGTGTTATCATCAAGTGTTTAACAGTTGCGAAACTGTTTTATTGAGTATACACGGAATTATTTAAACAAGCTTTGAAAGCACTATAAAATAAATATTTTATATATAATACAAGTGGTTTTGTGTTGAATTTTACCACTCCTACATACCCGAAGATTTTTGTTGATTTATTATCATCATCACCATCATCATTATCATTATTGTTATTACTGTTATTATTTTATGTTGTTGTATTTGGGGTTTTATTTATTATTTTCAAGTTAATTTATAGTTCTGGGTAGTACTATAGTATTTTTTATTGACACTGAACTTGTATTTTGATTGGATAACTAGTTTGGGTTAACGCAGAGAATATAGGTAAATATTTATAGAAATAAAAACAAATTGATTTTAATTTTAATTAAAAAATAAGGTTTGCTAAGGAACGATTTTTCTACACATCTTTCATTTTGAGGAGTTTACCATGCCCATTTTCATTACCATGACAACAGTAATATATGTATGAAATCATCTCCTTCCACTACTCAACAAATACTCCACAATATTTCTTTTGTGTATTGATATCTGCATAAATGTTTGTATGTGTGTGTTTTTTTTCTTTCTTTTTTTTCTTCTTCATATTATTATTATTATTATTATAAATTAATTCTTAGGCTAATATAAATATTAAAATATATGAAAAGTAAAAATACCTGGATAATAGAATGTTATCTATACAGCAATTATTTTATAATAAATTAATTTTAGGAACAACCATATAGAAACATTTACATTAATCTTCTAATTTGGCCATTTATAAAAATATAATAATGTAGCTTCTTTAGTAGCTTATGTAACTTCTTTTGTCTTTTTCCCTTCCTCCGTTGGTCATTTCAAAATTATAATTAATGATATTGGTGATAATAATAGATAGTTGATAATTAAAAAATGGCGGACATGTACTGATACTGTTATCGTATAATGAAAAAAGTTTTCCAGTAATTGGCTGTTTTATGTTATGTGTCGTCAATTACGTGGCTGTTAACATGCTGGGGTCTTGTATAGTAATATAACAAAACAGATGAAACAGGAGAGCATGGTTATGTTCGCGATGCTCGACGCATTCTTTCCGATACATCTTGAAGAAGATATGTTTTGCATCATCACAATCACGTGTATTACAGATGTTACGAGTCTATGTTCTTCTTTAAATCATTCATCTCATAACAAACTTGATCAGTTACATTCTGATGGCAGATTTTGGCAATCACGCATTCCCACGCACGGCAGCTGCAGATTCCTGTTAGCGTCAGGCCATCTGTTCTCTCTCGATGGGGAGCGGGATCTAGCTCAAACGGTAGCGTGTCTGCCTGTGAACCGGTCGGTCGTCGGATCGACCCTTCTCAGTGGACCCATTTGCAGTTTGGGCTATTTTCAGTTCCAGCCAGTGGTCCACAACTGGTTTATTAAAGGCCATGGTATGTGCTGTCCTGTCTATGGGACGGTGCATGTAAAAGATCCCTTGCTGCTTATCGGAAGGAGTAGCCTATGTGGCAGCAGTGGGTTCCCTCTAAGACATAATATCAGAATGACCATATGTATGAAGTCCAATAGCTGATGATAAGATAAAAATAAATTGCGATAGAGGCGTCATTAAATAAAACAAACTTTACTTTTCATGTGTCATGATTTCAAACTATCTTAACTGCTAAGAATGGTGATGAAGTACACAATAATTTTGACCATCTAGATTCTCTGCTATCATACTCCAGTCAAGACTAAATTTGTCTGCACATTAAGCAGCCCTTGAAATTTGTGATGATAATCAGCTGTGCCGTTGCAAATAGCTGACGCAAACTTGATCTGTGATGGCAATTTTATCATTATCAGGTATTTACTTTGTAACAAATTGTTATTATTTGAACTAAATTGTCGTCACAAGATGATCTGAATTTTGAGGGCTGGTTAAGGAGTCATTCTACCAAGATTTTTTGCATAGAGTATTAATTTTCAAATCTCTTTTATTATTAACCACAATTATTTAATTTTTATTGGGGGAGGGGATTTCATTCTACATTTTAATAATTAATTTATATTCATTTAATAGTGAGAAAATGTAAAGATACCTTGAACATAAACGGCATATTCACACATGCCACCAGTTTCTGCTAACTGTTCTTTGATAACACTTTTACAAGGTTCAAACTCTTTGCGGACATAGTGCAAGTGGATGAGCCAATTCCGTCTCTCGAACACTGGGAGTTCAGGAGCTGTCAAATGAATATAATAAAGTTAATAATAATAAAAATTAATAATAACAATAATAAAGGTAATAATAATAATAAGTTATTGACCGCTAATGAGGGCAACATAATGTTTTATGGATTGAAGAAACTAATATTGACCAAGGCCGATATATTTTTCTTTAGTCCATAAAACATGATGTTGCCCGAATAAGCAGTCAGTAACTGTTTTATTACATAATGCTGATTAATTAGTCGAGTAAATTCACAATGTGCTATATATTTATTTTTCTTGCGTGCTGGACTAATGACGTCATCTTGTAACATTATAAAACAAAGATAACGATAGAAACCTGTGACGAATTAATGAACGTTGAATGATGTGACGTAATCAAGCAGTCAATATCACTTTTGATGGACCGGCGACACAAACATCACAAATTATGGGCAGTCATGTGACCGGTTTTTGACCAATGTAAACACTAAATATATTCTCATTATGTAATAATACATTGAATTTCACTTACAGATAAAAAAACATGCTAAACTAAGGTACGACATTTCTCTGATGGTTCAATATTGATTCACCATTTATCCACTGTTTTTAACAGCATAAAACAGAGTTTGAACAATAAATCAAACTGAACAGTCATCAAGAAATGAGCCTCATTTATTGTAAAATACAGTTTTATATTTCATTATATATATATATATATATAGAACTTTCTGTTACAATGATAAATTAGACCTATATTCATCCAGGTTATGTGAGTGGCATAATATAAAAAAAAACATTCTCAATAAAAAAAATTGTCTCGAGATTTGTTTGGCTTTATCAATTAATATTATAGACCAGTGGTCCACAGTTGGTATATATATCTTAAAGTCACAATGACAAAGGCTGTAGTTTGTGCTATGAGAAAGTGTTTATGAAAGATCCACTGCTGCATATCAATAAGAGTAGCCACACTTGGCAGAATCCTCAAACATGGGTTACTCGTCCTGGTTATAGAAACTTACAGATTATCCCAGGTTAAATCAGAGATTATTTGCATTGCAAGCTACATGTGCTTGGGTTTCGGTAATACAAGGTTAATAACAGTTTTCAAATGCACTGTTCGACATTACCTAGGAAGAGGAAAAGCCTCCAACCTGAGGGTATAGGTCAAAGTTTTGAATGTATTTTATAGCCCACATTTTACTCTTGGTTTCTCTATAATCTAGTGTTACTTAACCTAGGGATAAGAAAACAGCTCATTGCATGAGGAGTGGGAACTAGCTCAAACAGTAGCATGTCCGCTTGTGAACTGGATGGTCGTCGGATCAATCCTTTTCAGTGGACCCATTTGCAGTTTGGGCTATTTTCCATTCCAACCAGTGGTCCACAACTGGTTTATCAAAGG
>JAULBS010000045.1:0-11658 GCA_032355785.1 Symmetromphalus regularis | reverse complement strand
TGACCATATGATTGACGTCCAATAGCCGATGATAAGATAAAAATCAATGTGCTCTAGAGGCGTCGTTAAATAAAAAAATATTTACCTTAAAATATTCCATCCCCAAATATAAGCCTCAAAATACCTTTTTTTATTATTATGTCAGTAAGTCGTGTTCATCAGGGGCGTAAATCCTGGAGGAATGTATGCATTTCCATAATTTTTGGACGGGGTGATGTCTATATAATTATTCCCCCAACCCCACTTTTAGCTTCGATAAATTGAAATTAAAATGCCAAAATAATAATCTGTTTCGGTATTTCTCTTCATGATTTCAATGCAACACTTAGCCATGTGGTCTTAGCGCAAATATACCGAAGTACACAGAGGGGTCTATTATAGTTTGAAGGCTTTAGCTAGAAAAGTCATTTCAAAATCCTTGGATTTTCAAATAACATTAGGGGGAATGCCTCCAACCAACGCCCCCTATTCCATCCCTTTCCCACTTCCAGGAAGTCTCCTGGTTATCCACACCTCCACTTCCAGGAAGCCACACGGCTGTCCCCCAACCCCACATAACCCCTCCTTCACTGCCAGGAAGCGATTTTCGCCATTGGCTAACATGTTTACCCTCATTCTTTTACATTAGTGCACCAACTGACATCTGAACATCACTAGGGAAATTCCCGTTATTGCAATAATTGGATTCTCTTATGGTTTGTCAGACTAAAACGTTAGTCTCTGGAATCCATTCTCAAGAGACCTCCTTTGATATTCACTCTGCCATTTGCACTACACGATACAGTCTGCTAAATAGCCATTATTTCGGTATAGTGGGGCGAATGTGACAAGAAAAAACGTTTGCGGTATCGATCACGACAATAAACCAGTCTACCCGCGGAGAGAACCAGTTTATGTCTTCTAGCACGAATCGAAGCGGGATCTAACTCAGTTGGTAGAGCGTTCGCCTGGGGTGGTTTAGCGGTAGGATCGAAGCCCTTTGGTGTACAATCATTGACTGGGTTTCTCCCTTCCCAGACTAGTATATGGAGGCAGAGGCCAGGTATTTGATGTCCTGTCCATGGGAAAGTGCATACAAAAGATCCCTTGCTGCTAAAAGAAAAAAGATAGCGAGTTTCCTCTGATGACAATGTGTCATAATGACCAAATGTGTGACTTCCAATATGATGATTAATAAATCAATTTGTTATAAACAACAACAACAATAAAATCAACCCTTAAACCAACTTTTTCCTAGCACGATTCTGAAGTAAAGTAAAGCAAAGTTTGTTTTATTTAACGACGCCTCTAGAGCACATTGATTTTTATCTTATCATCGACTATTAGGCGTGAATCATATGGTCATTCTGACATATTTCTTTGGAAGAAACCCGCTGCCACAACATATTTCCGATAAGCAGCAAGGAGTCTTTTATATGCACCGTCCCACAGACAGGACAACACATACCAAGGCCTTTGATGAACCAGTTGTGGACCACTGGCTGGAACGGAAAATAGCCCAAACTGCAAAGTGGTCCACTGAAAAGGATCGACCCAAAGACCGACCGGTTCAGAGGCGGACAGGCTACGGTTTGAGTTTTTCCTATCACGATTCTGGAATATAAAATATAGAACCATATTCGTCATGGAATTGGGGTTTGGTTCTATTTATCTTCCAACGCTTTAGGTACTAGTGACCGCAGCTTCTCTTCCCAATATATCTTCCTTTCATTCCACATTATGCTGGAACTCTTCAACACGAAGTCCTCAACTAAGTGCTATTGATGTTTACGTATACCAGTAGGAAACATTAAAGAAACCACTACCAGTAATCTGTAAGAGAAATATCAATTTTTCAATTTGTAGTACACCTGAAGGAATATTGATAATTTCCCAGATACAGATCAAAAGCGCGGTTACAACAACATTTAGTATTAATGTTAGTTTTTCTTGTATGAAAGCGTTGCAGCTGTGCTGTGCAATAACAAAACATCAATTTCCTAGTTGTACAGCAGACATATGCGACTTACCTAGCCACTAACGTTAATGATTAGTTTTTCCAATAAAATACAAAAATAATATGGATTTATTTAATCAGATTTAATATAAATGGTAATCAGTGGCGGATCCCGAAAATCCATTTGGGGGAGGGGGGACCCTAAAGAATTATCGGGTTCTTTAACGTTAACAACAAAAAAAATAAAAAAAAATAATAAATGTAATTTTTTTTTTAATCGCAAAATTTAGGTGGGGGCCAGGTTCCTGGGACCCCGCTCTAGATTCGCCACAGGTAATATAATTTGAAAAAAAAGGTTGTTTTTTATTGATAAATACTTTCTTTATTACCTGATTAGATTATTATAAAATATTGCAATAGAAATGTTAGGGAATTGGTTAGTCTTCCTTCTTAGTGGGAGTTTTTCAATTACGTTGTCCTCAGCATACAACTCGGCTTCTTGTATTGGTTGTTCAAGACAGAGGCTACTGTTAGTATGATTGACGAAACCCGTAATTGACTCATAATATGACTAATATGACACAAGCAGCAAGGGGTCTTTTATAATTTTATGCACGTGCCCATAGACAGGATAGCAAAAACACAGGTTTTTAAAACCAGATATAGACTACTGATCGTTGCAAATGGAGTCTTGTGAAACACTCACTTTGAGTTAGACATGACACTGAGATTAAAGCTTTGATCCGAGTGCCTACCATAAACCAGAATGTCTAACCACTACACTACCGAGACAGGCTGCCTTTTTAAAGTTAAAATCCACTATTAGCTACTGAAAGATCAGAACAATAAAAACATATTTTAAAACATTCTATAAATCTAGACAGTACAATTGCATGACCGTAAATAACATTCTAAGCTTTTAAGCCCGAATTTGCTGTACATTATGCCATCCAAAAAGTGTTGCATTTGATAAATTATTAAACTCCCTTGACTAAATGTTTCCACCATATCTCATTAAACATTTGCCTTTAGCGTAGTTTAACCATCTTGTAGATGTTCAGTGAACATGTTGCAGCAATTTAATTTAGAGGTTTCGAGGATACAGCAGATACATTTCGTCCTGGCTGATAAAATGTAGACCATCTCCTGTGTGTAAACGGTCGTTTTGTTTCTCTTGGACAGAATTAAAGAAACAACTCAATCAATTTTAATTTAATAACGTATTGATACCTTAAGTTGTTTTAAATTAATAACAAACATATTTCTTTAACAGCTTCAGTATAAAATAAGTTTTGGACCTTCTTCTTAACCACTAAGCCGTTGTTTGAAAAACCAGATTCTATTAAGGGAGCAGTGACAGTATCAAGACCGGATTTATAAGGGGGCAAAGAGGGAAATGTTCTCGTGTCCCCCAGACTAAGGACTTCCTATATTTAAAAAAAGTAATAATTATAAAATAAATTATATTCATTCATTTTACTTTATTTTTATATTTATGTAATTTAATTTCTATGTTAAGGGGCCTCCGAACCTGAAGTGCTACGAGCCCCAATTTTTAAACCGGCCTTGGACAGTATAGATGTTTTGTCAAAATAGTGATGATATCATGTTTTTGAGAAGTATTAGCCTATCCTGCCCAACAGGTGATACATATCATGAGTTCGTATAACTATTAAATGCTTTACAAATATGATGAAAACGTTCATAATTTTGTGACGTAAATAAGACACTGCCTAAGATATTAGCATATTCTGTAATGGTTTGTCGATGTCTACAGTAAAACTCTTCAAGCTTAAAACCTGGTGCAATATCGTATTTATAATAGCATAACTTTTTAAACGGATATAAATGAAATTTCTTTTAAAATAATTCTGTATTATGATTTACATTAGTTAAAGGCAGGAGCTGAAGGAATATTTTTGACATGAAAGGAAAATTCAAGTCATCTTACTCAAACAGTATAGCTATAACAGAGAATCCAAGCCAATTATATGCAACACATGAACTGAACGTGTATGTAAAACAAAATAATGTATTGCATCAACATCATTTAAGTCAATGCTCCATCATACCATAAAAAGTATTTTTAATATCTGCTATTAATTTGAATTAACTCATTCATTTCAGTTAATAGTAACTCCTACAGCAGGTTCAAAAGATCAGATAGTCTATCCTATCATGACATTGACCCTGAATATCTGCTATAAACATTAACTCTTTATTTCAGTTCAACACTGTGCTATTAAATTTGAATTAACTCATTCATTCCTGCTATCTCCTATAACAGATTCAAAACAATGGGACCCATTTGTTTAAATGTTGGTTAGCTTAATTAGTGGTTAAGAGAAAATGACACAATCAAATTAAGAAGTAAAGCTAATAAAAATTAAAGATATATATTGAAACGTAATCGACAATATCCTGAGGTATTCAGAAGTAATAAAATAAAAACTAGTACTGCATTTTCTATAAAGGTCCTTAAAATAGAAGTATTTCACTAACCCACTGTTAGTTTAACCATGCTTTGAACAACCGGGCCCTGATAGTCCATCATATCACGATACTGGCCCTGAATATCTCTTATAAACCTTGAAATAACTTTTCATTTCAGTTCTATACTGTGATATATTCATAACATCATTTTAATCAGTAGGACATCATATCATCAAACTGGGCCTGTGTCCTATAAAATTAACGAATTCATTAATTCCAGTTCTACATTAAATAATACAGTTCAAAGAATTGAAACAACTGCTTTTATGCTCGTACTACTGTTTATATGCACCATCACGCCTTGATTGGCGTTATCTACTCAGTACTGTATCATAGAACACAGGAAAAGTCCTCCACATGCACTATCTGCTGGGAAATCCAACTTTCTGAAAGACAAACAATCAATAGCAATTTGGTCTTCAAGAGACAGGGAACATCGGTTATGTAAATGTTAACTATTCTCCTGCCATAATAATCTTGCAATTGCTCGTAGGTCGTGTGTAAGAGGAAGCAAAAATCATGTCTGCAACCATTGGGTTAATATTTGTTTTGCTCGATCGACCTGAAACATAGATTTGATAAAAGTCGGAGAGTATCCAAAGGTCACGAAGTGAAATCGCAAATTTCCAGATATAGTTATCAATGGCGGATCCAGGAAATCCATTAAGTGGGGTCCTAAAGAATCATCGGGGTGGGGAGCTGTCCCTTGGAGAAAACACGCAGATGCGCCACTGGTTATTGCAGGATATCAAGGCATGCCATATTTGTTTTGTTATTTCAGATTTGTGGTCTTCTTTTTTTAAATTGAATCAAATAATATTATTATCAGTTTCTGTGTACATGACTGAGTCTAAGGGATATTTAGGTTTGACTGATGGAAGATGGTAAAACCAGGCTGTAATGTATTATAATCAAAACTATTTATAAAAGTGTTTTTTATATTCAGGTGAAATTTATAGACATATTCCTGCTATGTACGGGAGCCCGTTAGACAAGTTTTGTCTGTATTTAGTGTAGAATAAAATTCTATAGGACACATTCCACCAAATCCAATCCAGTAGATAACAGCTAATACCATGAATTTAAAGCCTGCTGTTAATTTAGATACCACAATACCGTATGCAGCAAGATCCATGTAAAACAACTCCTAATAGGAAGACATTTTTAATATTCACTTCTAACAAGCACTCATTACATAGCGCGTGCATGCGCATTTACATGCGTGTGTCTTGTGAAATGGAGTATATGTTTGTGAGCGCGCGTTCGTTCGTGTGTGCTTGCAAGCGCATGCGTTGGTGCGTGTGCGTGCATGTGAATGAAATGTGTGTGTGTGTGTGTGTGTGTGTGTGTCTGAGAGGGAGAGAGAGAGAGAGAGAGAGAGAGAGAGAGAAATTGGTCATGTATATAGGTGACTGAATGAATTTACCTGCTATTCACGAATAATCAAATTGCATGTTGTCTATTTGTTGTACAACTGACTCACTGGGGTGTTGGTTGCAAATAGAAACTAACAAGAATAGTCTTTTGTTGTCGAGCATGTACACGTAAATATATTTGACCTTTACACTTATTTAATATATGCAGGCCCGTATGAACGACCTTGGAAGCGGGTGTGCACTGATGGATAGGGTACAAACTCTACTTTGGTTACAATAGCAATCATTAATGTGGACAAATTTAATAAAGACTCACAAGAGGGGGAGAGACGTGATTCCCCCCCCCCCGTTCCTACGGCTCTGTATACTGTATTGATTGTTAGTTTATTTGAAGCCAACAAAAATAAATTATTTAGAGGAGGAAATACGATCTTGAGAAAGGAATGGTTCACTAAAGTTAAAGGTTGCTTTATTTAACGACGACTCTAGAGCACATTGATTTTTATCTTATCATCGGCTATTAGACGTCAATCATATGACCATTTTGACCTATTTATTTAGAGGAATGCCGCTGCCGCCACATAGGCTACTCTTTTCGATAAGCAGCAAGGAGTCTGTTATATTCACCATCCCACAGACAGGACAGCACGGTCTTTGATGAACCAGTTGTGGACCACTGGTTGGAACAGAAAATAGCCTAAACTGCAAATGGGTAAAAAAAAAAATCGAAATATCTGCAGGCGTTTTTGCAGAAAGTTTTGCAGGGAAGAAGTCCATAATTTATTACACAACAGGGTACTAGATGTAGCTCAAACGGTAGCGTGTCCGCCTGTGGACCGGTCGGATCGATCCATTTACAGTTTGGCCAGCGGTCCACAACTGGTTCATCAAAGACCGTGGTAGGTGCTGTCCTGTTTGTGGAACGGTGCTTATAAAAAACACCTTGCTACTTATCGAAAAGAGTAGCCTATATGGCGGCAGCGGGTTTCTTCTAAATACATATTTAAGAATGACCACATGATTGACGTCCACTAGCCAATGATAAGATAAAAATCCAGAGGTGTCGTTAAATAAAACAAACTTTACTTTACTTTGTTACATAACATCGTCTTTGTAAGAGCTGAAAATACTATAACATTAAAAAACAAAAAAATCCGCTTGAGGGGAGATAAGTAAATCAATTTAAAAACTAATTTATTTTATTTTATTATGAACGCAAAATGTTTACAATGGATGAGTCATTTTTACCAGAAAACTGATTAGCGTATTATGCAGTACAATATGTTTTCAACGTCCTGTCACTTTAGATCTGTCCATGTTATAATGCAACACGTTGTACACCTCATCACCATGCATATACCACAGTGTACACCTCATCACCATGCATATACCACAGTGTACACCTCATCACCATGCATATACCACAGTGATAACACACGTGTTCAAGCGTGGAGTAGAGTTTCTGAGACAATATCAAAAGAACGTCTTATCGATGTCATAACCCAAGGCGTTTTAACGATTTGTGCTCTGAGCGAACTACGTGTAAAATCTAACATTGTAGTTAGACAACTGACCGACATGAACACACTGATGTAGGTAGATTGTTTTCTTACAAAAGGTAAGTCTTTACGTGCGTTTTGATGTTTGGTGTGTTAATTAAAAATATGATATATTATGATAAAGTAAAATAATTGATTTTAAAGTCTAGCATTAACACTTAAATAAAAAGTAAAATTTGTTTTATTTAATGACACATCTAGAGCACATTGCTTTTTATCTTATCGTCGGCTATTGGACGTCAATCATATGGCCATTCTGACATATGTATTTAGAGGAAACCCCCCTTCCGCCACATAGGCTACTCTTTTCCGATAAGTAGCACCGTCCCACAGAAAGGACAGCACATACCACGGCCTTTGATGAACCAGTTGTGGATCACTGATTGGAAAGGAAAATAGCCCAAACTGCAAATGGGTCCACTGAGAAGGATCGATCCGACAACCGACCGGTTCACAGGCAGACCGTTTGAGCTAGCTCCCGCTCCCTGAGATAGTACTGATAACTATACCCATATCAGTATTTTATGTATACCTACCTCTAAACGAATGCCCAAGTTATAGCTTTTCCCTTGTGCGCTCTTCTTATTAGCAGCCATTTTGTGGTTAATGTAGTGTAGTATATTTATGTACGTGCTTATATCCAATTAAGGTTCAAGCACGTTGTCCTTGGCACACAACTCAGGTTCCTGTGCTGTCTGTCCAGGACAGAGGTTAGTGTTAGTAGGAGACACGGAACCCGCTGCTTTTCTATAAACATGTTATATGCACTATCCCACAGACAGAATATCACTTACCACGGTCTTTGTTAAACCAGTTGTGGACCACTAGTCGGTGTAAGTTGTATACACCTACCTACTGAGCCTTGCGGAACACTCACTTTGGGTTGTTAAAAATCCCATTCCTCGACTGAGATTTGATCTCAGTACCTACCAGCCTCAAGTCTGATAGCTTAACCACTGCGCCAAGGATGCTTGTCATCAGATTTATTACTTAATAGCGGGAATACGTATTTTTCATATGTTCATTAAAAAATACATTTTTTTTTTAAATCGGTCAATAGCGGAGCATAGTGATTACGGTGTTGATTTCAATTTCCAGTCTATTATGTCCTCACTCCATATTTGACACGGACGTGTACATTATTAATGAGAAGTCCAGCGTGGAACCATAACCTAATAATAATACCATCTGGTCTAATTAAAGGTCAGTGTCTTAGCTACGAGTGACCCATATTGCTATTTTTACGTACAATAGTCTTTAGGTTTCCCAGTGCAATATTGTCAGCTATTTACATCATAGTGGCAGGAGCCATATTGACAATTTGTTCCTACATATATCAGGCCCATAGGAACGACTTTAGGAGTGTGTGGGTGGGAGGGGGTGGGGAGAGCGGATCGGGTACAAAGTCTATATAAGATTTTGGTTACAATGCAGGGGAAATTTTTTTAAAATTTTAATGTTATTCTTGTTTTTTTTTTGGTAAAGTCAGTTGCTTCTTAGTATTAGCAGCCTCCCCAATATGAATTTCGTTCCAACGCCACTGTGTGCTAAGTATTTATACACATGCTGTTGGCGTATGCATTTTGATTTACTTGACTGCTATTATTTGTGACGTGCAGGTAATAGTTATAACATGTAGCACATTGTTACAGCCTGCTCGGGATTCCACCAAACAAACATGCTGTTTCGCATTCCAGAATACCACATCTTCAGGTTGGCACTGTTTTCACT
The DNA here is from genome assembly GCA_032355785.1 of Symmetromphalus regularis. Classification (NCBI taxonomy): domain Eukaryota; kingdom Metazoa; phylum Mollusca; class Gastropoda; order Neomphalida; family Neomphalidae; genus Symmetromphalus; species Symmetromphalus regularis. The sequence continues at coordinate 2,563 of JAULBS010000045.1, read as the reverse complement.
GCGCAGTAGTAGAACATAATTAGCGCAAAAAGGCCACACTGCCAGATAGGTGGTAATTACGTTTATAATTAAGCCGGAAGCTTCAGTAGTTCAGTGGTTACAATATCGGTATCTTGGCTCGGATGGTCGTCGGATCGATCCTTCCACGTGGAACCATTTGCATTTTGGGCTATTTTCCGTTCCTACCAGTGGCAGTGGCGTTGAAAGGAAATTCATATTGGGGGGCGGGGTGGGGGGGGCTGCTAATACAAAGTATCAACTGACTACCAAATAACACAAGAATAACATTAAAATTTTAAATTATTGGGGTGGCTGCAGCCGCCCACACCACCCCCCAACGCCCCTGAGTGGTCCACAACTGGTTCATCAAAGTCCGTGGTATGTTCTGTACCGTCTGTGGGACATTGCATATAAAAGATCCCTTGCTGCTTATCGGAAAGAGTAACCTATGTGACGGCAGCAGAATTCCTCTAAAGAATCATCACATTATTGACGTCCAATTGCCGATGATAAGATAAAAATCAATGTGCTCTAGAGGCGTCGTTAAATAAAACAAACTTTACTTGTAGGCCGTTCGAAAAAGCGTCTCTAAACGAAGTTTCGTTCCACCTATCGGGGCACTAAAAAATTTCAGCAGTTTCAGATGTAGTTATTACCATATTACTCAAATCCAAAAGTTTCCAAATTTTAATCCTGCGGGTGTTTCTTTTGTTTTTAATTAAACTTCAAAAATGGTATCTATATACAGGCGCACATTATGTATTTCGTCCTCATAACGACTATCTACGTCACGCCATGTGCGATAACTATCGACAAAGCGTATGAATACAAAATGAGTTAAAATTGGATTTTTTTTTCAATTTCTGTCAAATTATAGTGCCAAATATTGATTTCATGTGGATCAGAATATAAAGTGTTCTGATTTATGAACACTAGTAGGAGTAATCTTATTGAATTCGCTTGTAATTAACGGGTTTAGAAACAAAACAAATTATAAATAGACCTCTCGCTGTAAATAAATCGCTATTAATAGTCAAGAAAGAAATCCCCCGAAATTCTATTATTAAACACCAAACGATGATCGATTGCAGAATATTCATGTTTATAATAAACAAACCAGAAATAGGTATGTGGAATACAATTAAAAACAAATTCCTGCCTTTAATATTTTTATATTAAAATGGAAACATACTATTTATTGGAATTCTCCATCACTTGATCTTGGGGAGGGATGAGATGGAGGAAAAGACATGGCTAAGTATTACACTGAAACAATAAAGAGAAATACTGGAAAAGATTATTATTTAGGCATTTTATTTAAAAAAAATTCGAAGCAAAAATTTGGGGGGGGTATAATTATATAGGCCTCGTCATAGTCCAAAAAGTGGAGTTGGGGGCACATCCCCGCGATTTACACCCATGATGTATATAGTATGCTATCCTAGTCATGTTTAAATTTCGGTCATTATGTTCAAGACTTTTAAATATAGGTTCGAATTACACCCAAGTACGGATCCACGGAACCCACTGTCAAAGGAGTGGGTGAGGCGCACACATTTTAAAGATGTTGCCAATACATGCCCGTCATTGCCTGGCTACGCAAAGGCGATGTCGGGGTAAGGGGTGCAGGGGGGGGGGCCGAGGTAGAGTGCAAAGCTTCAGAATATACTATGATTGATCTGCCCCTAACACAATAGGTAATGTAGGATAATGGTATTTAATTTCAATACATGTTCCAAGATACAATGCTAGGTTTGTTCATTTGGAAAGAGAAAAACCGCACACACTAAATTTCGCAGGTGCACTGGGCTTTGATGTTTCAATCAGTGGTCCATGATTGATATATCAAAGGCCGTGGTATGTTGTACCATTGTTTTTAAAGTGCAAATAATGTAACATAGGCCTAAACGTAATACCATGAGTTATAAATACTGTATGTTTGACATATAATAGCTTCTGGGGTGTCCATAGACAAATCAACTTCAAGGTCTCTGTTATCTCTAACATTAAATGTCGTATTTTGTTGTTGGTTTTACCAAATTAATATTTATATACATATATAATGAAGTTTTTATTAACAAAAGCTCATATCTAAACAGAAAAGGCACTTGTTCATATTTTCTACACCACCCATCCCACCCAACAGCCCCACCATCTTGTTAACAGTTCTGGTATAGCAATTCAGGATAAATACAAACTGGCATCAATAGTATGATTCTGCAGACATTTTCTTGTCGTCCTGCCAACCGCGGTTATCACGTGACGAAATGAAGAGGAAATATTTCTCTAACACCAACAATTCGTGTTTATCTACAACTACACCGACACGTGGTGGGGTGGTGCTCTGACGTTACAGGGCGAGAAAGGTTATACATGCAGGCTATGGTGTACACGTGGGTTTTGATAATAAACTCGATGTTTTCTCTAAACGTTTTCAATAAATCGTAGGTAGAGGCTAGATCCCGAGCATCTCGAGTTGGTGTCATGACGTCTGTTTATTTATTCTAACCCTAACTCTGGTTAGGTAGGGTTAGGGTTAGAATAAATAAACATACGCCATGAC
>JAULBS010000034.1:0-11658 GCA_032355785.1 Symmetromphalus regularis | reverse complement strand
CATGGGATGGGTGCAATGCGACACCGATTGACACATGGACTATATATATATATATACTTACATTGATGGGTCTTGGAGCCAAAATTTCAAACAGCTGAGAAAAAAATTGCCCACTGCAGAATGATGGGGATGTTTTTCTGGGACACTATGGGGTTTACAGTGGCGTAGCTTCAATTGAGGCAATGAGGCAACTGCCTCACTAGAGTTTTTTGCAGAAAAAAAATTAATATGATTATAAAAGTTGATTAAAATACAAGAAATAACTAGCTTTGCCTCACTAGAAAAAAGACCCAAGCTACGCCAATGGGTGTACTGATTCAGAAAAACAACGAATTATTTTTCCATTACATTTTCCCCCACAAATGTTCATTTTAGCAGTTTTACAACCAGGCTATTAATGAATGGCACTAAATGATATGTATATATTTTAATTTTACTAACCACCACTTGATATAATATGGTTTATTTATTTATATATATTTTTGTGACAAATTGTGTATGTTATCGTTGCCTAATCCTGAAGTGTCTTGTTTTCTTACATGCCTAATTATCAAACATTTGTATTTTTCACTTTATTTATGATTGAGCCAATGATTGGTAGCATATTAATGAATGTAAATATATTCATAAATTCAAATTTGTTTTAAAATGTGTTCACAAGCTGATTTAATTTAAATTTGTAATGGATGAACAATCTGTTAAATGTGACGTTTGACAAAGATATGAAATTCTTGTAAAAAAACAACCAGATATTACTTTTTCTTTTTTAGAAGAAATAAATTTTCAAATAACCCTTTACTCATGATGTACTAAAGTTACGAAAACACAGTTTGACTTCCCTGACTGTGGCAGATCCAGAAAATCTATTTCAGGGAGCCCTAACGAATCCTCTGATTCTTTAACGTTAAAAAAATTAAAATAATAAACATTGTTTTGGGAGTTTTTAATTGCAAATTTTAGGGGTGGGGGAGAATGGGCCCTAGATCTGCCACGGCATGATACACCATATTGGTACTGCATATTATACATATATTGATCTTTCAGATTAAGGTATATGTTTATGTCTCTGTGTGTGTCGGTGTATGAAACTCAGTTTGTTGGTCTCTGTGTGTTTGTATGTGTATGTGTGTGTACTGAATGAAAAAACAAACACAATTTTTGTTTTGTTGGAAAATATTTCAAATGTTTTATGGATGACTTATCCTTGCAGTGACATACTTGCTGATGCTTGACCCAATTTTAACCAAAGATTCTTTACAAAGTATGATGAGATAGCATGTATAAAATTTTCATACATTTGGTCTATTAATGAAAACGTTACCATGACTGAAACTTGTGTTTGTTTTTTCCATTAGTATAAAATTATGTGTGTATATGAAGTTTTATCGCAAAATGCGGTATCTCCATTTTGAGATAAATGGCATCTTTTGTTTGCAGAAATGTGACGTTTGTGCATGGCGCTTATCGCATTTTGGAATGAAAGCACATTTGCTATGCTCATACATGTATGTATTACTAAAGGTTTTAAAACCTTTGCTTATTTATGTATGTGATAATCTGATCCCATTGTATACATCTACATGTATGTGTGTACTATAAATCATGAAATTAATACTACTACTTGGATATAATTAATCTTAATCTCCAAATTCTACATAGTTAGTTGATATATATTTTTTTTCATATTACAAATTGTTAAAGGAAAATTCCTTATGCTCATGTCACACCAAAGTAGTTCTCAAAACGTCCTAAAATAATTGTAAAACGGGTTGTGGTCGGGGTTGAACGTGTAACTTTGGCCAAATAATGTCTAAAATATGATGCTACAAATGTAGTTCATTCATAAGCAGTCCTCAATCTTGTCTTTATCCCAGCCACAGTCCGTTGGTATCAAGTTCAGATCGGGTAAAATTGCCCATTTACCTCATGCGGACGTTTCCAGGTGGTCCAAGCCCATTGGTAGTCAGTATAAACCCATTCTGAACTAGTTATACCTTGTTCCCAATACATCCAAACCAGTTCTAACTAGTTCTTAACTCAACCACCTTGTTCCCAGACAGTTTACCTCGTTCTCACCATGTCCTCATCTCGCCCCTAGTGCATGCGGAACACAATTGCAATCGCGTCCTGGCCCCAACTGCTATAAATACCCAGCACGTTCTTGTCAATCCTCATTTACGTTTGCCGCTTCAAGCAGTACACATCAATACATCAATTCAACGACAGTTCCGACAATCTTCGATCATCATGCCTCGAAAGAGGAGGATCCAGAAAGACGAGCCGTTGAAAGTAGCCAGTACTTCCCCAAGACCCCCACCCCCCGCTGAAGCCCATGCAGATTACTCCGGAGTTGCTGTGCCTCCTGAGCCTGCCCTGGAATGTGGGATTCAAGAGAGGGAGATATCTGTATCCCCAGGACCCTCTGATGCCTCTACCTCACAGTCAGAGGAGCATATGTCTGAGGAAGATGCTGAATATGTACTGCAGTTGATGCCCGACAGCACCATGTCATAATTTTGAGCAGGTTCGAAGTTCTAGAGTACTCTTCCGACCTAGCCCGTCCATGAAGTTCATAAAAAAAAAACGCAAACAGTTTGAGCCCATTCAGCAGTATTTTCAAGAATGTAGTGAGAACTAGTTTGGTGTGATGGGGGTCTTAGTTGTGTGAGATAATAAAAATTGTCATGTGTTTTAACTTTCTTTTTTAAATTATATTTCTACTTCATGTTACTAGATTTCGATACGTAGTATTTGACAAAATATGTAACTTCTCAAGAATGTTTCATTTTTTGTTTCCTCTTGCAAATTTCATTGGTTCAAACATGATTGTTAAAATTTTAATAAAATGAACCAAAATGGAATTTTATTTTTTGTACTTTTCAGGGAAAATGAACATCAGGAGATCTGTAATTTGAAAAGAATTAAAAAGGTTGGCCTTATGTAAAAATAAGTGAAGTTGTGCGGATGAAATTAATTAAAAATGGCAGTTTCCACATTTACACAGAAAGGAGTTTCATACATTTCTTAAATATTTATTTTGTGTTCAAAGATTCGTGACTGCATCTAGCCTCTTGTGCTCAATCATAATAACTTGCTTTATCTTGCAGAATAAAATAAAATTTATTACCATAATTATTTCTTGTTTTATTTTGTAGAAACTAGAAGGTATTGAAGCTTCAACCTAAATACATGACCATTTAATATTTGAATACACAATGCAAGCTATGGAGTTAGTTTTTGAGTACACAAAGCAAGCTATGGTGTTAGTTTTTGAGTACACAAAGTAAGCTATGGCCATGTTTTGAATATACAATGTAAGCTATGGCCATTTTTTGAATACACAATGCAAGTTATTTTTTTATGCATTGTGCAAGCTTTGACCAATGTTTTTGAATACACAGTGCAAGCTATGGGCAGTTAGTTTTTGAGTACACATCAAGTTATGGCCATTTTTTGAATACACAATGTAAGCTGTGGCCATTTTTTGAATACACAATGAAAGTTATTCTTTTTATACACAATGCAAGCTTTGACCAATTATGTTTTTGAATACACAATGCAAGATCTGACCAATTAGTTTTTCAATGCACAGTATGACCAGTCAGTTTTTGAATGCACAATACAAGGAATGACCAATTAGTTTTTGGCTAAATAACAGCCTTAATTCTGGTTTAGCCAAACTCAAAAACAACAAACAAGAATAGAAAACAGCATATTTTTAATCTTTAGTGATATATATACATATACGAGGTTGTACAAAAGAAGAAAATATCAATTCCTTGATTATCTTTTGTACGTGGTCAATAAAACAATGCCTGTTTATGTGAATGCAGTCAATAATAAAAAGACAACGATTTGGTGAAAGCTGCTATGTGTTATCACAGACATGAGGAAAATCACAGTTGATGATGCTCAATGGCAGCCAAATTGTTTAGAAACACTTTTGTAATGAAACTGTACTAATAAAGAGTGTAAGTTGGGGAAGCAGTTAATGGAGAAAAGTGCCAAAAACTGTTTCTCACCTAGACACAATTTTTATATGGAATATCTTTTGATTTCAAGATAAATGTGAGATAGCTTCTGAAACCTACGTACACCCTTTGTGCACCAGATGCACCTCACTTAAGGTCATTCAGTGATACCAGTTAAGTGCCAAACTCAGAATTACACCTTTTTGGTTCTGTAGCAGTGAATTATTTCCTCTGCTATTATCATGACTTCAAGTTGGTGATAAAACAGGTTCGTTATAAGGTGATATAGAGATGGCATGTACACACCTCCACTAAAAGAAAACTAGAAAAATATAAAGAAATTTTGGCTACAGTACATGTAGATGCACTTTCTGACAAACGCTCTGAAAATCTTGTGAAAGTATTGGCGAAAACTTTTTTTATTATTATTTTTTTTTATTGCTGTGGTTACATCAAAGAACTGGAAGGCATTATTTCAATTCCTTTCAAGAAATGGCCAATTTTCTTTCAGATGTAAAATATAATAAACATAACATTATTGTGTTTGTGCTGTGTATCGAGGTTTTTATTTATCAACCAACATCACTAAAATAAAGAGATAACACTATTTTTAGCATTTGTATGTTTAAAATAACATTTCTCTCCAAAAATCAACACAAATACAGTATAGAATCTTAAGATGAAAGTTATTTTTGACATAATTAAAAGCAGTTACAGGGCTGACGCAGCCAGGCATTTGTCCCCAATAATCTGCGGCACCCTCTTTTGCTACAATAGGCATCCTAAAATGTGCATGTTTTACATTTATTGAATACATTGTAGGTGCCCTTCAAATGACTGATGGCTCCCCTATTCAGTTTTGCCGCCCTATATTTAAAAGGCTGTAGGTCTGAGTTAATAAAATGACAATAAGTGAGACAATAGATGTGAAATGCCCATGAAATGCAATAAATATTTAATAATTTACATCACAAACTCAGAGTATGGTTAAATACACAATTACACACAGAGATAATGACAATTTTATGAATACAAATAAAATGCTTCACATAAAATAAAGTATGTGTAATGATTTTAAGAAATAATGAAAAATAAAATATGTAAATATAAACTACAGAACATCAACATAAACAATGAATATAATGTTTACAATGTGTGTATGAGTTACATCAGTCTTTTGTGAAAGGGTAACCAAAATTAAACACAATTTTACAAATATAAACATTTTACACAAATTATTTCATTAGTTTGCCAGAAACAGAAATTCTATTTAATTTTGATTGCACGAACAAAGAAATGACAAAAATCAGTGAACTAAATACAAAATTATTACTGAACATTATAAACAAAAATAGTTGAAAATTACCAAATACATTTCTTGAGATGGCTGTGTGACGTTCATACTGAAATTGAGATTATGATCATTACAAATTCAAACATGATGTTCAATTATCCAGTACAGTAGTTTCAGGAACCACGGAGTAGGGGGGAGGGGGCATAACCGTCCACTTTTTTTGCTGCTTAAAGTGGCTGAAATCCAGTGAGTTTTCGAAGCATGAGGGGGCTCCTGCAGGAATGCTGCTGCGCTTCTGTCACCTGCTTTTCAGTGGCTCCCCCACTTTCTAATTCACTCCACTGGTCCTGTGTTTTGACACGTTAATGAAAGACCTAAGAGCAGTTCTAAATTATTATAAATTTACAGTGGGTTTAAAATACAAACAATAAGGTTTTGTCTATCAAAACTATTATGTACATGTATTCACAACAATAAATTAACATAAAATATAAAAATAATTTATAAATTGTGCAGTTGGTTCAACAATATGTTAACACTATCTTTGAGCGCGCTGATTTAATGCTGATTGGGTGATATTAATAGATCTAGATGTTAATTGGTCAACAGTGGCTGATCTGGATGCTGACTGGCTCACACTGGATCTGGATGATGATTGGCTAATACTGGTAGCGAAAGCTGGGATTTTCTTCTCCTTGCAATATGATGTGATCTGATCTTGCAGAAGCCGCATAACCGCCATTTTCTGACTTAGAAGGTCATTCACACGTTTCAAGTAATCTTCAAAGCTCTGATTAAAACAAACAAACAATATCAACACTGTGGCATGGAAATGTTATGCAATATTACTGAGATATTAAAAACAAATTTGTAATTTGAATACAAACAATTTCAGGATTATGATATGATCACGATACAGATTTATCACCCTGATCATAAATTGCTTGTTTGACAGAATGTTACTCATTGATACAATCTTATAACAGAACTGAAAAACAATGTTATATAAACTGTATCTGGAGTTTCTCATCCAGGGTCTTAAACATGTACATGAAGAATTATAAAACATTTTCTCAGCTGGACATGTCAAGTTTAAAAAAAATCTCTATAATACATGTACCTCATTTTTCTGGGTTAGTTCAATTTAAAAAAAATTATTTTATTTAAAATTCTTTGATTAAAGATGTGTTGTTCATCATCATGTTGTAAATTAAAGTTATATTTTTCATGGACACAGACACATGCACACACACAGACAGACACACACACAGACAAACACACACATACACACAAATGAACTAATCTTGGGTGGATTAGAAACATAATAACTTAATGTGACTGAAGAAACAAGGAAAGAGACTATACCCTATTTCCAGACTTTGCTCCTAACAGAAGCTTCATTTCATGCTTGCAAAGGGAGGTAACTGTAGCCAGTTGATCCTCATGAGCAGAAATCAGTCGAGACCTAATGAAGAACAAAATCATGATTTACAAATACACACTCAAACTGATCGATTGTCTACACTGTCATCAGGTTGACTGCTCTATCTTCAGTACTTTATTACTAAAACAAATTATATATACAGTAACTGTGTGCATAACAAATTGAAATATTTCCATTTAGTCCTGAATAGGAACAAATAGGTCAGTCAAAAAACATAAAATAATAAAGGACACGTATTTGTTATTTCTACATTGTATTTTGAAGATTTTTTTTTTTATTATTACATTTGTAACATATTAAAAATATTTTTTATAATTTTAACTGAGTCACTGTTATCCTCTGATGGTGTTCATCCATCTTTTACAGGGGACAATATTTCGAAATCTATGGTAACTGGAAGTTGGTTCACATGGTTTTTACCTAGGTAACTCATAGTTTGGTTACGTTAATAATATTTCTGTAACCTGTGGGTTAAATTAAAACAAAATACAAAAGAAAACACTTTATAAACAATTTTTTTTAATGTTTTCTAAAGTTAGCTACATTTATGTGGGGTTTTTTAATGAACATTTACAGATTCCTTTTTTCCATTTTGCACTGTCCAAGCAACTTTCACTTTATCTACAGCGATGTTCCAAATGTTTGTTTTTTAAAACTCATTCTGCGATGTGGGTATTTTAAAACTTTTGTAAGACCTGTTTACGTTAAAACCTTTTTCAACATTTGTAAAATTATAGGCAATCCAATATTATGTCAGCATAATTATATTCCTAAAGATAGCAGCAGATTATTTAACCGTCCCCAGTGTCCGTGGACATTTCATTAAAACTTTTGGCTCGACTCTACATGTATGTACTCAGCATTTTTAGTTTAGACCAGTCGCAAGTTACAACTGTTGCAATATAATGTCTACAGGTTCGCTGCGCATCAAATATCTAAAAATCAGTCTAAAATATTTGTCAGAATACTTGTACGTCTGCATCAATAAACTTACTGTAATCGTGAAGTTTGTTAGTTTTAATTTCTGAACGTCTACAGGTCATGACGTAACCGATTTGAGGTTCGTGTGAATTTAATTTTGCGTAACTGACATGCGAACAGAACGGCGGTTCACATGAAATATTGTGCCCTGTTTTAGAGATTTTAGGGTTCTCAAACAAACATCATGGCTGCAAGCCTAAGACTGTTAAAGTGAGTTCTCACCTGTAGTCTGATGTCTCCAGTTCTTGAGCTGATCTCTCCTCTATTCCAGACAGTGACAAGCTAGCAGCTGTTACCGGTTTCGGTTGAATCACATCTACACTGCTTGCAACTGTCTTGGAAACCACGGCCGATGTCAGAGGCTGTGGATGGATTGGAGAAAATACTGACCCCATCGCTAGCTTCTCAGTCACTATCGCCGTGTATGTAGACTTTCCTCCAAACGGTGAATTATTATTGCATTCAAGGTAACTACCAACTGTGACATGAACACTTTTTAAAGAAGTTTCGGAATCCATTGAGGTACCACCAGTCTCGCTTAGAACTGGAATGTTCGGTTTGTCCTTCTGTATGACAGGACTTCCATTAGTAGGATGAGATTCTGGTTGTTTGTGCGAGTGACCTGTCACGTTTGGACTACGAGCAAATCTACGAGCCTCACTCCGGCTTTTGTTCTTGTCTATCATAGCAGCCACAGTCATGTTACTCTTCAGTTTCACAGGTACGATGGATTGAGATGAAACAAACTGAGAGGGAGGAGTACCACTGGTCTCTGTGGCGTCAGCCATGATTGTATCACAATAGCCGAACTGCCGATCTGGAGGATTTCTATCATGCAAACCAGTGGGCTGTACAGATTGTGTATTATAAGAAAACATATCAACACTCTTTTCCTTGCTCTCATTTCTTGATGACATTTTTTCATCAGTGTCATTATTCATCACACTTGATGGTTCAAAATGCTCAGTTTTGTTCTGATGCTGATGATGGACCCGCTCTGATTGGCTTTCGGGTTTAGTAAGGATGCCAGACATTGGACTATGAATGTTAGGCGATGATCCTGACTTGGGCGTGGCACTCCTGGACAGGTATTTTAAAAACTCCTGAGGGTTTGGTAGAGTGTGTTTCTTTTTCTGCATGTGTAATGCTAAAATAGGATCACTCTTTTCCTTGCGGAGGCCAGGTCTGTCAGGACGAGTAGACTGTTTGTAAGGACCCTGCCCTGAATCAGATACTGATGTTTTAACCCACTCAAATGAATCGTCACTGGAGTCTGCAGGAGAGGATGCTGAGGTATGTCTCTGTCTGCTTGGTTTTCCATCTCTTGAAGGCGACATCTGAACAGGTGATGGTGTTTTGGATGCTGATCCTCTTCTTTCAAACACTGGACTGGGAGTGACAGCATCTACATGCTGATCAGCAGTAACATTCACCATCGGAAGGTTCTCAATGGAAATATTTTTGGGTGACAACTGAAACTGGACACTTGGTTTGACCTGACTGATGTGTCCTGATGTGTAAATGCTGCTGTGATTTGATGTTGGTAGTGATGTGGGCACGCCAGCAGCTTCGCTTACCACTGATGGAACAGTCATCTCTGGTGTTCGAGGTGTCAATAGAATTCCTTCCATATCAGTGGGAGGAATGACTCGTTGTCTCTGAGTGAACTGTGTGAGATCACTGCTTGATGCAGGCAATGCTGCTGGGATGATACCTAGATGATTCCTCTGTTCGAGAGTGGTTGCGATGTTTGCAGCAGATGCTGGTATTTTTGAAGGAGGTGGAGCATCAAAGAGCATGTCATCATCAACACTGCCCGACAGACGTATGGTCTCTGTGTGCGGGATCTCATATGGCATGGGATTAGCTTGTGATGGCACAGACTCGGCAGGATCCCCATCTGCACCAGTCTGGACAAGACTCATAGAAGGAAGTTTCCTTGCTGGAGAGTTACTCCTTTTAGGCTTCTTCAATGCAGGAACCATTTCCTTCTGATTACTTGAACAATTTCTCCCAAAATCTTTTTCAATTGGTTTGAGAACAAGTCTATCCTGAACGGTGACACTATAAGCTGGATATGATGGCTCTGTAGCCAGTACATCTGAATGAACTGAAGCAGCAGTGACAGCATCTGAATAACCTTCACCTACAGGAGGTTGAGGTGGGTCACTCTTGTTCAGATCATTAAGCTGTTCAACTTCATTGAAGTCTGATGTTGGAAAGTCAAATTCTGTGTCGGTTGACTGAGTACTTGCTACAGTGACCGGCACACTGATTGCAGGAACAGATCCATTCTTAGGCAGTGTTAGATTACAGGATTCAGAATCTGTGCGGTCGGAACCACTTGGAGATGAAATCTGATGTGCAGCAACAGAAACAGCAGACACAGCCTTGCTTGGAGTTTTCCTTTGTGACATGTCATGTCTTTGTACCACAGGAACATCACGTGATGCAGATGATGCCGATTTTGCTTTTGAAGAAGCTATGATTCGTTGAGGTGAAGCACGGGAACTTTGCTGAGGTTGAGGTCGGACAGTCTTTCTCCTGACATTGTGACCTCTGACCGGAGAAGCAGAGGGATCGAGGAGACTGTCTTCAAACGTGTGTTGTCTGGTGGTGGACTTGCTCTGAGCTTTCATAGGAGTTGATGTGGACAGGATGCTGGATGGGTGGAACAGTGACGGTGCTGTGATGGGGATGTTCAGAAGCAGGTTCATAGCCTGTCTTGCTGACGGACCTTTAGAAGAGCTTTGTCTTTTCAGTTCTTTAACTCTGTTCAAATGAATACAAAATAAATATATATTTGTCAGCTTAGTTAAGAGTTTTCTTTTTGAGACAACTGCAGCTACATGTACAACAGATGAAAAAGAAATACAAATAAATAGAATATTAAACTCGTAAACTTGTGAACTAATTTTCGCTATAGCTCGTGACAAAGAAAAATTATTTCACTCGGGACATAAATTTGATAATAAATGACAACTCGTTTGATATCCCCTACTTATTGTTACCCTCGTCTCCATGCAGGTTTTAAAAATGCAAGAAACATTGATGAAAACAAATTCATTATAAGCTGGTCATTTATAGTAGATAAAGATGAGACAAAAAGAGGATGTCCTTTAATAACAATAATGCAGAGCTTATATAACTATTTAACCACTGCAAGTCCCCTAATAGCCAATATTTATTTTTTGAGCTAGAGGTTGTTAAAGAAAGAAAGAAACCAGCAAACCATTTTTTTTTTTAATGACAGCTCTAAAACACACTGACCAAACAAAAAAGATTATATAACCGTATGACCCCCAATAACTGATATTTATTGTTTGTGGGGGTCGTTACAGAAAGAATGAAACAAAAAAGCTTATATAACTGTTTAACCACTCTATTTATTTTTTGAGCTAGAGGTCGTTAAAGAAAGAAACAAATTTTTTTTTTTTTTAAATTAATGACACGTCTAAAACACACTGAACAAACAAAAAAGCTTATATAATTGTATGACCCCCAATATCTGATATTTATTGTTTGTGGGCGTCATTAAAGAAAGAAACAAACAAAAGAGCTTATATTACTGGGACGGGATCTAGCTCTGTCAGTACAGGACTTGCATGAGATGCTTTGGTTGTAGGATCAAACCCCCTCAGTGGACTCATTCGTTGATTGGATTTATTCCCATCCCAACCAGTACTCCATGACTGGTATATCAAAGGCTATAGTATTGCTATCCTGTCTGGTGGAAGGTACATATAAAAGATCCCTTGCTACTAATGGAAAATTGAAGAAAATGTTCTCTAAAGACTATGAGGGAGCGGCATCTAGCTCAAATGGTAGAGTGTCCGCCTGTGAACTGGTCGGTCGTAGGATCGATCATTCTCAGTGGACCCATTTGCAGTATGGGCTATTTTCCATTCCAACCAGTGGTCCACAACTGGTTTATCAAAGGCCATGGTATGTGCTGTCCTGTCTGTGGG
>JAULBS010000023.1:0-11658 GCA_032355785.1 Symmetromphalus regularis | reverse complement strand
AACTGTAGGAATTGATTAATTTACAGATGTACATCACTAACATTCTGTTTATCACTAATATAAAATAAATAAAAAATGTTCAAAATATACAACTTCCATCTGTAGGAACTGATTAATTTACAGTTGTACATCACTAACATTCTGTTTATCACTAATATAAAATTTTAAAAATGTTCTAAATATGCAACTTCCAACTGTAAGAATTGATTAATTTACAGATGTACATCACTAACATTCTGTTTATTACTAATATAAAATAAAATAAAAATATTCAAAATATGCAACTTCCAACTGTAGGAATTGATTAATTTACAGATGTACATCACTAACATTCTGTTTATCACTAATATAAAATAAATAAAAAATATTCAAAATATGCAACTTCCAACTGTAGGAATTGATTAATTTACATGTACATCACTAACATTCTGTTTATCACTAATATAAAATAAAATTAAAATATTCAAAATATGCAACTTCCAACTATAGGAATTGATTAATTTACAGTTGTACATCACTAACATTCTGTTTATCACTAATATAAAATAAATAAAAAATGTTCTAAATATGCAACTTCCAACTGTGACATCCAGAAGCACCTTTAAGTAATGTCTTTTGAGCATTTTGTTTTGTTTGTTGTTGACGAGTGGATTGCGGACGCTATGGGTAAACACAAACAACTTTGAATACTGGTGTGCTTGAAAAACAATACAAACTCCGATCTGAGTGTTGATAAAATAGTGCATTTCACTTCAAGGCATTCCCAGGATGGTTAGAGTTATGTTTTGTCTATTGCAAGATGTTATTAAACTGGATTTTCCATCTTGTGTTTCTATAGAGGGCAGATGAGCCGGTACATCTGAAATGTTTATTATTGATATTATTATTATTGCTATTGTTATTATTGTTGTTATTATTATTTAAATATTTTTTTAAATATATATTTTTTTTTAGGGGGAGGTATGAATTGGTTTTTCTAAACAACCGTATTACATATCTATATATCATCTATCTGTTACAGGTTATATTCGCTGATTGTTCACCTCATTTACACCTCCCAGCTAGTCTACCATATTTCAGTATTAAAACACACCAATATAACCACATGTTTTTCAAACATTTCACAAAAACGATCTTGTTGAAGCTTATTATTTTTAGGGGGCGATTATACTGGCGTTTTATTGCCAAACCATGTTAAAATATGGAACAGCCTAAATTTATTATAACTTTAACGTAAAATAAATCAATATTTATATATCCAGAAGCTGATCGGGAGGGGGAGGGGGTGAGTCATGGGCGTAAATAGGATTTTGAAAAGGGGGGTTCGAGGTTTGTGTCATGCGTTGCTAAGTTTGCGAAAATCTTACAATAGGGGCCTATGTTTGATGTATTTTAGCTTGATTTCAGGTTCAAATATTGGGCATATATTTCTATGTTGAGTAAATATAATAATGTCAGATATCAATGTCAGATATATTAAATTATAAAAAGCGATTTCAGGCGGGGTTCGGTTGAAACCATCGAACCACCCTCCCCTATGTACGCCCATGCGAGTGGCCCGCCCCTTTGATTTTGAGATTTTATAAACATTATTATTATTATTGAATTTTTATATTTTTTTAACGTTAAAGAATTGGAAGATTTTAAGAAGCCCCCTAAATAGATTTTTCGTTTCGTCACTGATATCAAATGGAGAAATGTAACCTTAAACTGCGAATCCTGGCACTTTCTGCAACATTTATTTTTAAAAGCATGTCAGAGCCTATTTAACTCACTTGTAGTTGTAAAACACATTTACTGTTGTTCCTTTCTGTAAAGCAATCGATCATTGACAATACTCCAACCACCCATCCCCCCCCCCCGAAAAAATAAAATGAAAATAAAATGAATCTACTGTAGGCTTGTTTAGTCCCCTTTATCACGGGTATAATCAAACTACTAGTATAGCATTCGCCTGCGATGCTTAGGTTGTGTGATCGAATCCCATCGTCTGTCTACTGTCATACTAGTAAATGTCACATAACAGTATCACATTATATCACTAAGTCGTATTCCTATCATGATACATCACATCATTAATTACAATGTTGTCATCTTACATCAGCTGATGAAATATTAGTTAATGGGGAGTTATTCCGACCGTATCAGAACTTGGTCATGCATGCATGCACGTTTTTACGTGTTTTTTTTCCACATAAAAGGTTTGTGCTCTCATGAATTATAATCATAACCTGTTAGTAATAGTATTTGCTATACTTGTTTTTTCCCCCCTTTTTTAATGTTTTTAATAATTTTATGATATATATATATATATATATATATAAAAGTTATATTGAAAGGTGTCCGATAATTTAACAAGCACATTCCACGGCCTTTGTAAAACCAGTTGTGGGCCACTGGTCGGTGTAAGTGGTATACACCTACCCACTGAGCCTTGCGGAGCACTCACTCTGGGTTGGAGCCGATACTGAGGTTAAAAATCCCATGCCTTGACTGAGATTTGATCTCAGTACCCACCAGCCTCGATTCCAATAGCTTAACCACTGCGCCACGGAGGCCAGTATTGGTTATACGTATTTACTTGCTTATATATCCAATTAAGGTTCAAGCACGTTGTCCTCGGCACACTTCCTTTGCTGTCTGTTAGTTAGGATAATGTGACTACTCTTTCCGATAAGCAGCAAGGGATTTCTTTTAATATACACTACAGGCGCGGACGCAGAATTTCTGAAAGGGGTGGGGGGTGGGTCCAAATGTGATGGGTGAATTGGACTGGAGAAAAATGGTTAATTTTCGCGTCCTTCCACTCGGAAAATATATTTTAAAAATAACGAGAATGGGGGTCCGGACTCTCTGGACCACTCACTGGATCCGCTGCTGCACTATCTACAGACAGGAAAGCACAAACCAAAGCCTGTAATAAACAAATTTCTCGTCCACTGATCAGTGTTAGTGATGTACACTTACTTAGTAGCGGACACACAGGGGAGTAGGAGTTTACCACCACCCCCTTTGTTTTTCTAAGAAACCAGTTTTCACTTAGTATATAAAAAATGAGGAACGTCGAAGACAAGGATGTTACACACGTTTTTATTATTCTTCTTACATAGTTAGGTTCCTCGTTCCCCGTGGAAAATAATAGTGTGTGTGTGTGGGCGGGTGCGAGTGCGTGAGAGTGTGCGTGTATATATTGGTGACCCATTCATTTGCTTAAAGTTGTTCGCTAAACATAGTTGATGTGGTGTGGTCAATTAGAAAAATGAAATTGATGCCCCTGAACCATCAGACAGTCCAAAGTTCAGCCAAATAGCGATAAATGAACTTAAATTTGGCTTAATAATGTCATCAATGAAAAGCTTCATTACAAAACAGTATCAGCTATTATAAACATTGTTTGTAAGTACGAAAAGTGTTTTGTATTGAACAAATTGACGTCGATAAAGCCAACATATTTATATGAAACCAACTCTGGATCATCTATTGTTTGTGCTTTTAAATTAAAACTGGTATCATGTTTCGAGAAACGACTTTTTAAAAACTTAATTTGAATTTATAAAATGTCAGCGTGATTTAACATCAGTGACAATTTGCATCATTCTTTCAATGTGTTGATTCCTATGAAAACTGAAACTAAAGACCCTGAACCATTAGACAAGAGTCCCAAGTTCGGCCAAATAGAGATATATGAACTTAAATTAAATTTAAATTGCAGTGACAATTTGCATGATTCTTTCAATCTGTTGATCCCGTTAAAAACCAGTTTATATTTTTTAAAATGTTCATGCAGTTGTATTTGTGTTTTCAAACTTGTGCCTGATTAAAGATGTTAAATTATTGAGATGGCTAAGTCTGGTTTCAAAGCTTTGCAGCGTGCTTGGAAAGGATTGATTTAAAACCATTTATCTTGCTGCCGTACAGAACGCCATTTAATAATTGATTTGAATGTAATGCATTTTCCATTTGTATACAGCTGGACCTACACTAGCAGCATGGTTGGCGTTTCAATAAAACAGCATTTAACACAATTAGTTCTTCACTTTGTAATACAATTTTAAAGGCACTGAATCTTGTTCCTGGAAATGTCACATACATATGTAGATGGTGACTGTGATATATTGTGCTCTGCCCACGTATGGGTGATATGCAAATAAAATTTCTTTTTTTATTCTTTCTTTGTCATACCATCGGTTTTGGAAAATACAAACAAAGGAACGAAATTTTAATTTTCAAGATAAGTGGTGGAGAAATGGTATTTTATTTTATTTTGTAGTTTTTTTGTGTTGGTCTGTTTGTTTTTTAGGGTGTTTTTTTTCGGTTTTTTTGTTTAATGACACTACTAGAGCACATTGATTTATTTATCATCGGCTATTGGATGTCAAACATTTGGTTATTTTGACACATAGTTTGAGCCAGCCTCCAACGGGTTTTGAACCACTGTCATCAGCTCCGCGCTGGACCACCAAGATTCAGATAACTCTGTGGGTGTAGGATGATTAGTATTTATATAAACTGGTATTAATAGCACTAAATAATTATTAACAGAGTTTACTATCCACCTTGCTCGCAAAGAAAGAAATACATAAGCACGATGTATTTAATTTATGAGGTACGGGAGGGGGGGGGGGGTAGCGTATAAGAGTGATTACTCTCGCTCGCCTCTTACTGTACATCATCGGATCGATCCTTCTCATTGGACCCATTTGCATTTTTGGTTATTTTCCGTTCCAACCAGTGGTCCATAGCTGGTTCATCAAAGGCCGGGGCATGTGCTTTCCTGTCTGTGGGAAAGTGTATATAAAAGACCCCTTGCTGCTTATTGGAAAGAGGAGCCTATGTGGTGGAAGTGGGTTACTTCTAAAGAAATATGTCAGAATGACCATATGATGGACGTCCATAAGATAGCCGATAATAAGATAAAAATTAATGTGCTCTAGGGGCGTCGTTAAATAAAACAAACTTTACTGTACATATTTTGAACAAAATACATTTTGAACTATTGTAAACACCATGACAACTAGCGCAGTCGGGGGTGTGGGAGTGTGGCGTGTGTGTGGGGAGGGGGCGCATGGGGTCAATAACCGCCATTCACACCTTATTTTTCCTCCCACCTTTTCTATTTACCTGTTTTACAATCCTATTAGTGAAGGCTGCATTGCTAATGTATAATAAAATGTTTAGTAACAAGGACAACAGAACTAATTATATAAAATAATACGTCTTTCACTGTATAGACCTGTTCCAATGGTTAAACTGTCGGACTCATGTCTGGTAGGTACTGGGATCAAATCTCAATAGAGGCATGGGATTTTTAAACCCAAAATCCTATGGTATGTGATATCATGTCTGTGGGAATTACATATAAAAGATCCCTTGATGATAATCGAAAAGACTTTGGGAGTGAGGGGTGGGGGTGGGGTTGAGACTAACGGATCGGGTTCATCTATATCATATTTTGGTTACAATGGGAAACATTAATGTGTAAAAAAAAAACGTGCCTCCCACCTCCATCCCACCCCCGGGTCCCTCTGTTCCTACGGGCCTGGTTTAAAGACAAACGCTAACAGACGCGATGATAACAAAGCGAATCAGATGTTAAAGACGGGTTGTATTCAGGCCGTGTTATGTAGTAGACTGGTACACACAACTCACTGAGTTACAACTCTGACATGTAAACATAATGTAATTTCCTAAATCAATACTCAGTCCTTCCATGCTATTTTCTCTAGTATTAGCCATTTACCGTCTCCATCTTACAGTTACCGCGATGTCGAACGCAGGCCGGTCTCCATCTTACCTCCATTCCAATGCCAACCAGTCTAACATGTATTGGGGAAAAACCATAAACGAGCAACAAAAATGGCTGCTTAATGCAAGTGATTTTGTAATAAACTATCTGGTATGGGGTTGCAGCTGTAGCTCAGAGATTAGGCTTCTGAGAGGCGGTGGGTTTTTGGATCGATTCTTGTCAGTGAAACCATTGGGCAGGATGTGCTTTCACTTTCGCCAACACCTGGTATCATTACTATTTTTTGCAGTGATTCATTCGGACTCTCAAGCTGAAGACAGTGGTTCCAAACGCTTTGGAGGATGGCTCACACTTGACTAAAAATAACTAAATGTTTGACATCCAATAGCTGATGATTAATAAATCAATTTACTCTTGTGGTGTCGTTAAACAAAACAAAACAAACAAAAAAGTCTTGTGCAGAGATACAGTTTTAAATATTTACTATAAAAATATGATGTCTTTACATAGTATAAGCAAAGGTTGAGCCTCAGTGGTCCAGTGGTAGGACATCGGACTTTCAAGCAGAAGACAATGGTTCAAAAACTGCCAGAGGCTGGCTGACACTCGTCAAAATTACCAAATGTTTGACATCCGAAAGCCCAGTTAAAAAAAAAACACCTCTCTACTACATATTATAAGCCAGTGGAGTCCCTTAGGAACGACTTTCGGAATGTATGGGTTGGGGGTGCATTGACGGATCAGGAAAAAACTATATCAGAGTTTGGTAACAATGGCAAACATTAATGTGTGGAAAAAAAGGCTTACAAGTAAGGGCGCACGTGCCGCCAGCGCCCACCCCCACCCGGCTCCTATGAGCTTGCAGGGTACGGGACGTAGCACAAGAAAACAAAATGTCCGCGTGCGGTGTGATGGGTTTTAGGATCGATCTCTCCCAGCGAATCCATTTGGACTATTTCTCATTCTAGCCAGTACTCCACAACTTGTTTAACAAAGATCGTTGTACGCGCTGTCCTGTCAGTGATAAACGCATCTAAAAGATCCCTTGCAGATAATTTAAAAAATGTAGCCTATGTGGCGGTAGCAGGTTTTAGTCTAAAAACCATTGGTCGCAAACACTGTATTTTTGTATCCAAAAGTCCAAGCAGGCTGTGCGCGGCGCATATCTCAGATTCCTGTGCTGTCTGTCCAGAAATAAGGTTAGTGTTAAGAGGAGAGAGGAAACCCGCTGCCGCCAAACTAATGCGGCTACTCTTATCGATAATCAGCATGGGATCTTTTATCTGCACTATCCCACATTTTTGTTATCGAATAGTCGCTGAATAAATACTGCGGTGTCATTAAAAAAACACAATCCTTTATACTACAAACAAAATCGTCGCAGTAAACTGGAGCAGAAGGAATACTGTTTGACACGGAGGGGATGTTAGTTATTTTACTGACAGTTTTATGTGGAAACAAGTGTCAATTTTTTTTAATGTTTTCAGAAGAACTTAAATTCAACACTGACTAATCAACATTGTGAACATAATTCTAAAAGTTGTGATAAATAGACGCATAACACTGGAACAGAAAAATGCGGCTTGTGAAGGAAATAGTCTGTATATCTATATCTGGACGTGAGCTACGTACTTCAGTATTGCACCAGGAAGAGATATGTAACGTGGCTTGGCAGACGTACAATAGTGTAAATAGTTGCTGGGTGCGACTTCTGGCAAAGTGTTTCTGTTTTCACGGTCAGATGAACGTTGATATCACGCAATAGAGTATCAACTGTGCAGTAGTGTTGATGACAAGCTTCTTGATATATTAGATTTCTGTTTGATTATATATTATATTTATGTTATGTAGTATATTTAATGCCAGTGACCCACAACTCATATTAACAAAGGCTGTTATTTGTCATATCATGTCTATAAGAAAGTGCTTACCGAAAAGAGTAATATATGTGGCAACAGCGGGTTTCTTCCCTCCTAAATATCGCGATTTAAAGAAAAATTTACTATTATATATTTTTTTAAATAATATATATATATATATATATATTAACGTTAAAGAATCCTCGGATTCTTTAGTGCCCCCTAAATAGATTTTCTGGATCCGCCACTGAACTCTGTCATGTACATACAATCCAGGAACTAACCGCTCTAATAATATTATACTTCATGCAAAACATATTTGTTTTAAAACCTAGCATTACACACTTAAACTTTGCAGATAAAAAAAAGAAAGGCCATATTGTGGGGTGTTTTTTATTATCGTTTTGTTTGTTTTTGTTTTGTTTTGAATTTATTATTTTTGTTTTTGCTGTTATTGGGGAGGGGGGAGGTTCTACGTGAAATATGATTTTTTTATATCAACTAATAATATTTTTACGAACATTACACACTTAAACTATTTACAAATATAAAAAAATAGAAAAGCCATGTAAATTTTTTTTATTATTATTATTCTTTTTTGTTTGTTTTGTTATTGGTTCGTTTTTTTGTTTTTATCTGCGTGAAATATAATTTTATGTCAACTAATGATATCTTTATGAACTAAGAAGATGGAAAAGAAACAGAAAAAGAATGCTTCATTTTAAAATATACATGTGTATATATATTTTTATTTATATTTTTGGATGCTTAAATCGATGGAATAGCGTACATCTACGGCCACTGACGAAACTCGATCACATAAACAATGTGTTTATAATTTGTGTTTACTAGAGTGTTCCCATTTAGTATTGAAAGATCTTTAAAACCACTTTGGATGATGACAAGCAACTGATGTGAATCATGAAGCAATGTACATCACCGAATATTTCCAAAGTACATTAAATAATCGTGGAACTACTTCACTCAGCTGTCAGATAATTTATATCTACTCTATAATGTATTATTTTATTTATTTATTTATTTTTATTATCATCATTGTTATTTTTATTTTTTATAATTTTTTATTATTATTATTATTATTACTATTATTATTATTATTACTATTATTATTATTATTATTACTATTATTATTATTATTATTACTATTATTATTACTATTATTATTATTATTATTATTATTACTAATATTATTACTATTATTACTATTATTATTATTATTACTATTATTATTATAATTATTACTATTATTATTATTATTATTACTATTACTACTATTATTATTATTATTACTATTATTATTATTATTACTATTATTAATATTATTATTATTACTATTATTATTATTATTACTACTACTATTATTATTATTATTATTATTATTACTATTATTATTATTATTACTATTATTATTATTATTATTACTATTACTATTATTTTAACCTGCAAAAGAAAAACAAAAGAAAAGAAAAAAGTAATGAACATAAATAAAAATAAACAATAATAAAATATATTTTTTTGCAAAAAAAATAATATAATTAATTTAAATAATAATTTAAAAATCGATATATGTTTTATATTATTTATCTATTTTTTTAATTTAAAAATAAATTATTATTGTTATTATTATTGACCTTACCATAAAATTATGGCAATTTAGCATAGGCATAACCTAGATATATTGTGACAAATGGTGTTTCTATTTATAGGTGTGACAAATGGTGTTTCTATTTATAGGTGTGACAAATGGTGTTTCTATTTATAGGTGTGATAAATGGTGTTTCTATTTATAGGTGTGACAAAAATGAGTGACCAAAGTTTAGTACCGACGTCGGGTACCAAAGAAATTTCTATTTCCGCCAGTGAGACAAAATCCGCCAGCGGAACTGAGGCTGACGGCAGCACGTGGTCAGAAACGTCATCAACGAGTATCCACATAAACATAAAAAGAATGTACAGAGAGTTTCAACCATGGTACGCTTAAATCTTCGAAAAATGATAGATAATAAAAATATTAAAAATTAAAATAAAGAGAAAGAAACAAGACAACATTTAAAAAAATAAATAATATAACAATAACGAAATAATAATAATAATAAAAAATATATATAATAATTTTTAAAATGATAATAATAAAATAATAATAATAATATTAATAATAATAAATAATAATAGTAATAAGATAATAATAATAATAAAATAATAATAATACATTGTAATAGTAATAATAATATTAATAAAATACTACTACTACTACTACTACTACTACTACTAATAATAATAATAATAATAAACACGATTTTTTAAGATTAAACCTTTTATTGCCACTGACCTAGCCAACGTCACGTGACGCGTGTCACGTGAATACATTATGTATTGTTTGTTTATCGATCCTTGCTGCAAAAGAGTTTTTTTCCCCGTTTAAATTCATTAGAAAGAATCATTTTCATGAACTACATAATTATTATAGTTTGCCTATTTTATTATTATTATTTTTTTTTTTTCAGTGTACCGTGGTAGTTCTACTCTTCCAGGATATTCGGCTTTTTCAAGTTTTGATAGTTAAATCATTTCATTTGCTCACGTGACTATCCTTATGAAAATTTATAAATTGTGACCAATCATATCAAAAGAAACATCAGTTGATAGACTGAATCAATGAACATTTGACTAATTGAATCTGGTAACACTTAGTGACAAAGGAGCAGATAACCTTGTTTAACACACTTAGAGCAGATAACCTTGTTTAACACACTTAGAGCAGATAACCTTGTTTAACACACTTACAGTTTTATGATTTGAATTCGAGAAATTGTTTACTTTAATTTTAAACATTTAACACGGCGACAAGTCTACGTCATATTCAACTAGTTTTATAGGCCAGAAATCAGTCGTATTATAATATTTGCTTATTGAAAGGCCAAACTATGTGTGTGGTTTCGAAGGCTTTTGAAAAAAAATCATAAATATAGTATCAAATTAGATGAAATAACTGGAATTTTGTCAATTGTTTACGCCTTTATTAATTCGAATTGATCTTATTTATTTATTTAATTGATTAATTTATTGATTGATTAATTTTATTACTTCGAGAGAAATTCTGTTATATTGTGACTGTTTTGCGTAACATTTAACGTTGTCTTTTTGTCGAGGTAACCTATAAAAAAAAAAAAAAAAATCCCATGAAATCCCTAATATTTTAATGGTTTCTTCACACTGTTTCATCTAATATTACAAATAATGTAATAACAAAACGACTGATTCCCAGCCAATAAAACTTGCCAGTGGCGGATCCAGAAAATCCATTTAGGGGTGCCCCTGAAGAATCCTCAGATTTTTTAAGGTTCAAAAATTAAAAAAACATAATATATATTTTTAAATCGCAAATTTTAGGGGTGGGGGGGCAGGACCCCTGGGGCCCCAACTAGATCCGCCAATGTTTGTGGGGCGTGAGTCGGTTTTGTCACTATATTCAATGTAATTAAATTCATTGTCTGTGTTGTTTGTTATTGGCTTGCACACATAGTTGGGTAGGTACGAACTTGAAGTAGTTTTGAACCGTGCCTACGTCCAGTTTGGTTCGGGCACGGTCAGCATGGGCCCAATGTCTTAAGACAAGGGCACTGGGTCCGGGGTGAAATGTTACGAACTTGGACCTTGGAACCGTGGTTCAGGTGCGAGGAAGTATCTTCACCAGGGCCGGATTTATAGGGAGGAAAGATGTGCTCTAGAGGCGTTTATAAATAAGAAGGTGATATGTGTACGACCGCCATACAAACAATGCGAATAATGCGTCTTGTTCATACGGCTGCTGTACAAGCAGTACGGATATTGATTATTGGTTAATGGTTGGCATCCCGGCCAATGTGGGCCATATACCCGCTAAAGAGCAAATCCCTGCAATTTACTGGCTATAAACGCTTCAGTTTCTTACCAAAACATTACAAGAAATATATATATATACAATAAAATTGCCAACTTACGCGCTTATTACATCCCTTTTCACAGTAAATCCCACAGTATGAACTAATTTTG
>JAULBS010000022.1:0-26170 GCA_032355785.1 Symmetromphalus regularis | reverse complement strand
ACTTTTAAAGATTTATAGTATATGCCTCAAGGCCAGACTTTCAAAGATTTATAGTATATGCCTCAAGGCCAGACTTTCAAAGATTTATAGTATATGCCTGAAGGCCAGACTTTTAAAGATTTATAGTATTTGCCTCTAGGCCCGACTTTTAAAGATTTATAGTATATGCCTCAAGGCCAGACTTTCAAAGATTTATAGTATATGCCTCAAGGCCAGACTTTTAAAGTTTTATAAGTACAAGCTTTGCTATTTCTAATTTGTCTCTCACTCATTTAAATATTGTATTAATTTCAAAATATACCAGAATATAATGCAATTAACATGTCTGACTCACTGAATAATCAATGATTTATAATAAATTATGAAATTAATGCAAGCAAGAAATTAATACAAAATATTCAACTACATAGATGTAGTAATCAACACATTTTAATTTCATCCCATTACATTGCAATGGTTTTTAAAATGCAAAATGCATTAATAAAATACACATTTGTTGTATACATCTATCATGCTGAATTAGCAAGGTGGTGCATTAATTTCATGGTTTACGGTAATTACCATTCTATAAATAATATTCTCCAAACTAAGACAACCATAAGACATTGCACATTATAAAGGCAGTGTTGGTTTATATGAAATCTGTATAATTAGCACATTCTCAATATTTCTACACCATTAAATGATTTTTAAAATCCATTACAAAGCATGAAAACTGTGAAAAGCAATTCATTCCATACTTACATAACTAATAATACAACTTATTAACACATTCACCTGTTTTACCGGCGATTTCAAAATGGCAGCATAAAAAAAACAACTAGAAGCTATCCCAGGAAGCAAATTCAATTTCTATACATTTACAGTCTAGCACCCCAATTATATACATTTTTAAAATGATTATTATGGAGACTGTTGTTTTGTTTGCTTTTTGGGGGCTTTTGGGCGAGGGGGGGGATGGCAGAGTATTTTTTGTTTTTTTGCAAAGGTCAGAATTTTCAGTGTTTCTATGATTACAAAACCTAGGATCTAATATTTGGATGTTAAAAAATATTTTTCAATACATAATCAGGAATTTTATAAACATAATTAAAATCAAATTACTGACCAGTTAACATGCTTAGTTTTGAATTGTTTATATAATATTTCACCTGTTATTTTATTCCTGAAGATGAAAATGTGTTTATCTTTTTAAAACAGACATTTCCATAAGTTAATACATCTAATTAAAATCATTTGACATCATTGGATATATAACAGCAACTGTTCATAATTCATACTTAATAGGAATTAAAATACATTTATATTTATATATATGTTTACATGTATGCATCATTTGAAAAGCATTAAAATATTCTAATTTATATAACTATAAATATTCCTTCATTAGTTTAATGACAGTATGTTTTGCCATGAATCACACTAACATGGAATGTTGCACAGGTCATTCAGAGTAACCCAACACATATTGAACTACTCAACTATACGGTAATCACACATCACAATAACATAGAATGTTGCATACACCATTCAATAGGACCCTCAGTATTCAGTTTTTACACAACATAACATGCCACATATTACATTGAAATGGAATGTTGCAAATGTCATTCAGCAGGACTTTCCAGATATTCAGTTCTTACATTACATCACACTGAGAGGATGGAATGTTGTAGAGGTTATCTTAACATCCAGTTCAACATCTGAACTTATCAGTATCAGATATTCAGTTCTTCACATCACATTGACCGAATGGAATGTTGCATAGGTCATCTTTACATCCTGTTTAACATCTGTACAGGTAGCTTTTAGCAACATCACAACATAAATGGAATGTTGCACAGTTTATCTTAACATCCTGTTCAACATATGTACATTAACTTTTAGCAACATCATGCCATGCATCACAAAAGAAATGGAATATTGCTTAAGTCATTCAGCTGGACATCCCAGTATCAGTTCATCCATTACACAGCAACACTTTACATAATAATAACATGTTTTTAACATGCCTCAGTGTGTTAAGGCATCCAGTTCACCAATAGTACAGTAAGACATATCAATATACATAATAACCATCAATAACACACAATCTGGAGAAAAACCCACATCTGTCACCATCTAATGAAATGCATCAGCATTGCACATCAGCAGCATCAATGGACATTATATCCATCACAACTCTGATCATTAATTTCTCTCAAGTCTTTTCATAAAATAAAAACAAATCTATTTATGAAGCACACAGATGAAGCTTCTAAGATGCAGTAAATCTAGTACATGTTTATGAAGTAAAATAATTTCCTTTGATGAAGTCATTAACTTAGGATATGATGAAATTTCATAATAACACTGTTAAGATTTCATTGCAAATCTGATCAAGACATTGGATATATACATTAACCTAATGTAAGTGTTCCTTTATCTTGCTTCGTACAAACATCAGTTTTTTTTTTTAAAGTGTTCTATGCTTCTGTTTTAATGCAATAATATGAAGTCTTTTATATTACTTCCCAGTCAAAGATTTTTTTTTGATGTTTATATATTAATGTCCAATGAAATCCTGTCATTCACAACATGATGAATATTCAGTGCCAATCAAATGGAGTCTTTCATATTTTTGAAACTTATATTAATATCCAATCAAATCCAGCTTTTTATAATACAATCTTCTTTTAATACTTATGTCAGTTTCCACTCAGTCATTTATGATAAACTGATATTATTAGAATAATATTCAATGGAATCAATGGAAACACTATGCATTCTTCGTAATTAATTAATGTCCAATCAAGTGAAGTTTTTCATGCTGAATCATGCCGTCCTTACTCTCAAACTCACGCTCACAATACTGACAAACATAAACCTTGGTGCACTGTTGTTTCATCTCAACAGGATCATTCTTAGCTTCACTGCTCTGCTTCTGCATATCTCGAACGGTCGAATCAGGAGTGCTTGGTTCAGAGGGTTCCAGCTTCAGTTGAGTAGCAGTTTTGCTTTTCGACACAGCTCTGAGTGGTTTTTCATGTGAAATGTTATTGTTGTTTTCTTTCTTACGCTGAGCCATCATCTGCCTTAGAGTGTTCATGTCAACTGGAGATCCTGGAAAGTGGACCTGGACGTGGTCGAGGAGGTCCTGATCACGCGAGCAGCTCAAGTCGCAGTACGGACAGAGCAGACGGTCATGGACTCCATGTTGAAAGTCGTGATCTTGCAGTTTTTTCTTTGACGGTGTACTAAATGGACACCGATCACACTTCAGTTCAGTTTCTACACTGTTATCACTTCCAGTTGCGTCATCAGGATCATCAGGAGAGTTGAAGTACAGCTGAGGAGTGACCGTTTCCATGCCATCTCTTTCAAAAGACTTATATTCTGTATCATTCATGGGAGGCGATTCTGAATTCCTACTCTCCTCATGAATGTTTGCGTGCTGTTGTAAGACACTGTACTCATCGCAGCTGAAGTCGCAGTAAGTACAGGTATACTGGTTTCCAGAGGCATGCATAGCAATGTGAGCATTCAACAGTTGAACACTGGGACTATGGTAAGGGCACTTCGGACATTTCATTCGTTCAGCTTTTGATGAGTTTTCGTTTTCCTTTTCGTGAAGTCGCATGTGCTGATTCAGAAGATTAAATCGGTCTACGCTATAAGAACACTGAGAGCAGGTGTATCGGGCATTCATTCGGTGAAGAACCTTGTGATAGGCAAAACTGTTCTTGTTATTGCTTCTGAATGGACAGAGTTTGCATGAGTAAATTTTCTTCGTATTTCTCATGTCAATGGGCTGGTTCCCTTCAGATAATGATTGTTCTGTTGAAGTCATTTGGATAGAGGATTCTTCATTTTGTGGAGTTTTTTCAAAATCTCGAATTTGTTCTTTGAACTTTTTGGGTGCTTCTAGTGCATATTCCCGATTTAAGAAGTTGATCTCATCAAAATTTGGCACAAACTTTTGTTCTACAGCATGAACTTTTCTGTGTTGGTACAGCAAATTCAATCGATCGACACTCCAATCGCAGTGGTCACAAATATACTTCCTATTCAGACCATGCATATGGGTGTGAACACTGAAACTCTTTACAGAATTGGATCGGTATGGGCAAGACTTGCAAAGATACCGCATTCCATCCTCAAGATCATTTTCAGCAGCAATAATACCACTGCTGGATGATGACACCTTTTCTTGTATCTCAGGCATGGATTCAGCTAAACTGTTCTCCAGATTGATGGCTTCCTTGTTCAGTAGGACTGAAGGCGATGGATCAGGATCGAACCCTTCTTCATCAGAATGAAGTTTACGGTGCTGAGTCAGAAGGTTGAGTCTCTCTAGGCTGTAGGAGCAGTAGTCACACTTGTATCGATACATGGCTCCATGCAATCGGATATGCTTACTAAACTCGAAGGAAGAATTACTACTGAAAGGACATTCTTTACATTTATAGTTTCTCAACTGCTTCTCACTGAAGAGATTATCGTCATTTGGTTTTTCATCTATTTCATCATCCATCTCCTCAGCAATTAAATTTTCACCATCTACTTCTTTACCAATATCTCCTTCTATATCTGTAACTTCATCTTGATCTTCCATTTCCTCTGATACTTCTGTTTTTGCATCCATATTACTTTCAACACGTAGATCGTGTTCTTCAATTTTGTCCTCTTCCTCAAAAGGATCCATAATGACATCCTGAAAGCTTTTGATACCAGGCTGATTGACACCTGCTGTTTCATCCTCATGGAACCTTGCATGCTGATGCAAGAGATATTCTCGTACAGCACTGTAACTGCACTTCTGACAGGAGAACCGACTCTGCACGAGATGTTGTTTTCGATGTTTGATCAGATTATTTTTGCAGAAAGTGTTGTATGGACATCGTGAACATTTGTATCTGATTCTACCATTCAGCTTGGAGCGAGCAAGTACCTGCTTTGCTTGCATTGTAAGCATCTTAGAGGCAACACATGAAGCTGTCTGGGGCTTGTTGGCAATAGCATTCTTGTCAACATATTTCAAATTCAACAAGCTTGTGAAGCGTTCCTTCTCTGGGAGACACCTGGCAATGCCTTTCTGATTGTCATGGACTTTTGCATGTTGTGTGAGAAGAGGAATTCGGTCAACACTATAGCTGCAGTGCTCACAACGATACTTTCCATTGTAACTGTGCATTTCTAAATGCCGCTGAAAGATATCCCGAGATCGAATTCTGAATGGACATCGAGGACAATTCATCAGAGTTCCCATCTTTTCTTTCTTGTCTGAACTATCTTTGCTTGCATGTTCATCCATCTCTAAATCAACTGGTGCAACTTCAACATTTTTGTTAACCTCAATGAATGCCTGCTGGCGAGGATGTATGGTCTGCATGTGATGGTATATCAGTTTTAAGCTATCCACGCTGTAACTGCAGCTCTTGCACTGGTATTTCCTATTGGAACCATGCTGGCGAACATGATTTGATGTGTCGGAGGCATTGCTGCTGATGTAGTGACACTTGGGACACTTGTAATTTTTCTTTCCATCAATGCTGCAAATTTCGATAGGGACTCCTCGCCATGTTGTTTGTTCTTTCATAATCAGGACAGGTTTGTGATCATTTTCATCCTTTTTGTTATCTTGAAGGGGATTTTCAGTATAGCTGGTGTCTTCAGCTGATGCTAAAATATCTGATTTGGGTAACTCATCTAAATATACAGTATCCTTTTCTTTCACGACAGGGTTTTCACTAGTGGTCCCTGAGCCCTTCCACTGGCCAGGGTGAGTTCCTTTCATGTGTTGATACAGAAGGTTGAGTCTATCGATGCTGTAATCACAGAACCAGCAGGTGTGTTTACAGTTACTTCCATGGCGTTCAATATGACGTAGATAGGTCACTGCATTGGGGGCAGTGAATGGACATTTTGTGCATTGGAAGGAACGAGACTTTTTCTGTGGACTTGTTGTTTTTTTAGCTTTCAAGACTTTTTCAGAAGCAATACTACCTGCACTTCTGTATGGTGGAGGTGGATTATGTGGAGCTGGTGCTATTGGTCGTTCAGTTGAGGCCTTCCTCATGTTTTGGAGTGCTTGTTTATAGCTTGGTATGGCCATCTTACTAACTGTTTGAACTGGCTGATATGTAGCACTCTGTAGACTAGACTGCAGGACACTGTAGGTTGTAGCTAGAGTAGATGTAGGCTGAGTCATCGATGAATTTGGGATGGAGTGTACTGCAGCCTGACTTTGTTTCAGTCTCTGCCGAAGTTCTTGTTTATGCAGTTCAATAGGATGAACATTTTGGGCATGTTGGTAGATAGTAGAAACATGAGCAAATGTTGCCTCACACCACTCACACTGATACCTCCTCTGCGAGGATGGTGCAGGTTGAATATTTCTGAAAGACTGACCAGCAGTTTTTGCAGTCATATGCTGGTTACTGTCAGGAACTGAATACTTCCCAGACTGAAGCGAGTTTGTTATGTTAGTTTGTGATGTGCTAAATCCCCCTGGTTGACTTTCATGAACCAACGGAGGAAGATTCAGGTGAGGAAAGCCAATACTAGCCATGAAATTCTGGGTTTCCGCCTGACTAGCATGGTTTGCTTGAAGATACTGTTGTTCTGAGGTTGTGAAATCCATATTTGATGCTCTGCTGGATGGCCTCAGCATTGCAGTCTTGTCATCTTCCTCAACTTCCTGGCTATCTTCCATAAAGAAAGTTTCCCACTCGACTGGATTAAACTCGGGATGCTGAACTATGTGGTCTAGAAGAGAATTTTTGTCGCCTACGCTCACATCACAGTAGAAGCATTTATAAACAAGGTCAGAGTCATGTTCTGCTTCATGGATTGCCATCGTTTCTCTTTTGATGCACATAAAGCTACACTTGGAGCACTGGAATGTTTTCACTTGTTTCCGAGGATGCTTCAGCCTTGCCTCATCAACATCTTCACCACTGTGTATCTCTCCATTATGCAGCATATAGTGAGCCTGAGAATGTGTAACTCGGTGCTGTAAAAATGAGGATAAATCATTGCCTTGAAAATTGCACTGCTTGCACTTGAACTTCGGTGGAGAGTTAGCATCACTGTGAGTCTTGAGGTGATTGTCGAGCATCTCCTGGCTGTAAGCAATGTATGCACACTTTCTACACTTGACAAATGATCTCTCCTGGTTATCATCCTGCATCAGATTAGCATCTTCCATGTTGATGTTGCTGTTCTTGTCAACAGAAGGACCAGCATAGTGGTTGTAGGATTGCATGTGCTTCTTGAGGTCACATTTCCAGCGAGAGCTGTAGCCACAGACTCTGCAGGAGAATGGCTTGTCTTCAGAATGGAGAACGGAGTGACGTTTCAACTCAGCAGGACTGTGGCCAACAAATGGGCATTCAAGACAGTGGTAGAGGCCTTCATTGATTAAACTGCGAAATAATGGTGGTTTATGATGTACTGCTTTCGATGGTTGTACAAGAGGTGGTGGTGGAGGAAGAGTCTTTCCTTGCTGTAGGTGTGGATTATGTTGTTGTAATGGAGGCATGCCACTGATGGATGGTGCAATGCTTTGCTCAGAGTTGGACATAACAGGAACCAGGACAGCAGATGAAACACTTGAATTGAGGAGATAAGCAACTGGTTGAGGTGTCTGTTGCTGTAGGTTTCCTTGTGGAAGTACTGTAACATTGGGTGGTGCGATTTTCTTAACTTTAGTGATGTCGATAACATCCTGGATTGTTCCACCTCCACATCGTTTCATATGCTTAACAACATCCCATTTCCACTTGCTCTTGTAGTTGCATTGGGGACAGTGGTATGGTTTTTCGTCGGAGTGGTTTTTCATATGTTGTGTGATTTCTGATGGCCATCTTGCTCTGTATTCACACCGTGGACATTTGTAAGGAAGCAGAATGTCTGCATTGCTGTTTGCCATGTTTAGCTGAAATGCATTTTCGTTTATATTTTTTCCAGACTGATTATTCAATCGGTGTCTGACAGCTGCTGCCACAGCTTTCTGAGTTTCTTCAGTGATAGGTCGTCTAGCGTCGGAGTTCCTATTATGCCTGAAAACCATGTCATCATCACTGTCTAGTGAATGGACATTTGTGATTTTGATCTGACTCAAATCATCATTTACATCTCCTTCTTGTTTCATTTCCATCATGTTTAAGCGATTAGGAACAGATGATGGCCTGTCTGATGCAAACTCACTGAATCTCTGGTCAGCCCGAATTAAACTTGGAATGTCATCTGGAGAAAGTCTTTGTGAATTGATTTGTCGAGACTCTATGTCAGGCATATCAGAATCAGATAAGCGGCGCCGCTTTGCTGCTGGTTCCGCAGCCCAGTTGCCTGGTAACAATGCTGGGATGTCAATCAAGGCTTCTGCTGTCTTGGATACAATATCATTTGTACGTACGTCATTTGAAGCTGTGGTAGACTTGCCATTAGCCACAGTATCTCTTCTCTTGTAAGGATTAGGAAGTGAATGGTGACTCTTCTCAAAGTGCTTCACAAGATCCCACTTCCACTTGTAGGTAGATCCACAGACCATACACATAAATGGGCGTTCTTCAGAATGTGATACAGCATGTTTCTGCAGCTCAGCTGGCCATTTGGCAATGAAATCGCACATGTTGCATTTCAGTTGTTTGGCATCCGATGATGTCAGTTCCTGTGCATTCATGCCTGTGATGGCAGAAAGGGGCATTTTCAATAGATGATATGTCTGCTGCAATCCATGGGGTATTTTCTGTATGGCGTCTTTATGTTCTTGAATTTTATTGGCATGACAATCCATGAAGTGTTTGTTCAGTTCATCCACTCCATTGAAGTGCTCCTGACATTCAGCACACTTAAATGCCCTCTTGTTCAGATGGAGTGTCATATGTGAACTGTAGTCAACCAAAGTCTTTGCCACAAATCCACACTTTGTACACTGCAGCACAGCTGGCTTTGTACGAGATACCATAGAAGAACCTTCCTTTGACCTGTCCTCTTCACCATCCCAAATGGGTTCCATCTTCACTTTAAAGAAATCTGGATCTAAGGTCTCGTTTTCTTCCTTCTTCACAGAGAAGTCAAGTGGTTCATTTTGAGTATTCGTGTCTGATGAACTATAATTTGGTGCTTCCTGACCAGTCACTTGAGATGAATTTGATGAACAATCTTGTTTGGAACTGTTTGTGGGATATACAGGATGGCTGGTGTTTGTAATAAATGGTCCAATGTAGTTAGGGATTACCAATGTTTGAGCAAGAGAGGAGTCTCCATTATCATGTAAATCCTGTAAACTTGGGGAACCATTTCTATTCATGCTAGAGCTTAATGGAGTGTCTGATCGTGACTGACTGGGTGAATGAGAAGACATGGACTGGGAATTTCCATTCATTCCTGTGTTTGACAAAATGCTATTGCTGTAAATTCGTCGTCTTCCATATATTGTATGATTACCCGAGTTGACGAGGTACATCAAGCCAGGTGGCCTTTTGCTGTTGTCAGGAATCTCGCTGTTATGTTTTTCTTTCCAATGCTTGTTCAAAGATTTCCTCCACTTATAGATGTTCCCACAACATGAGCAGGCAAACTTGATTCCTGAATCATCAACAACTTCAAAGTATTTGGCTGGATCCACTTCTTGTCGAGTCTTTTTCTTCTTTTCTATGGGAGCAGCAACTACAACAGCAGCTGCTGTTTCTTCAGGAGCCTCTGGTTCGACAGTTACAATCTCTTCTTCCTCCTCCTCTTCTTCCTCAGGATCATCCTCTACTTCATCCTTATCTTCATTATTTTGCATATCATGCATCTCTTTTTCTGTCAGACTGCTGTTTGGTGTCAAGTTCAGATCATCATGATCTCGTACAATTGGTAGGAGCTGCCCATCTTGTCCTGAAAAGTGCAATTTTCGATGACGTGGAAGCTTCTGTTTGTATTTTGTTGCATATTCACATATATCACATTCATAGATAATAAAATCATGTTTGTGATCGTCTTTCTGGTGATGAAGGAATGTTTTGGCACTGGTAGATGTGAACTCACAGACTCCACAGACATATGTTCTATTCTGGATGTTGCCACACCTTGTTGGAGTCACTACAGTTGTCTCTCCTTCCTCGGCTATAACTAGCCTTCCACTTTCATCCTGTTCCTCATCATTGAGCATTTCATCAGAAAATGAGCTATCACCATTTACATAATCGTGTATAATTTGTTCAGACATTGTGCAATGTTCGTTAATATCCATGGAATGTTCAGAGTTTGTGGAAGACCTTGATTTAACTGGAATGTTGCTTTTTACACTGTTTCGTCGCTGAATGCTGGAAGTATTTTCTGTCTTATCTTTTTCTTCGTTTTCACCATGAGCAGTCATCTGATGATGAAGAAATTCTTTTGAATCGGTGCACGAGAACCGACATTGCTTACAGAACCGGTTGCGTCCCGTTACTTTATGCTGTACATCACCTGTATCTGTACCATCTGAGGTCAAAGAATCATCGGCTTCTGCCGACATTGTGTGGCCTGATCAGTTCTAGCCCAGGGGCTCCCGAAAAGTGTTTCCTCCTGAAAAATATAATAGAACACCACATTAGCTATTATAAAAACAAGAAAAACGTTAAAATATTGAAGGCATTGACTCTTGTTTCAAGATATATGCCTTTGCTATTTGCGCGTGGGTCATTCACAGTTACTAACAATTTCCTGTTCGTATCCAGCATATGTAAGGTAAGTGTGTGTTAAGGACACCATACAAATTTAATTTAATTTCATGACAACAGCAAATTTGAAGGAGTAGGAGAAGGATTGTCTGAAAAGTAGTACTCTATACACAAACAGGAAAATGTAAAAAATTGTGTATGACCTTAATGATGATTATTTTCACCCAAGCTGACCAATGCATGCTAGATATCATTAAAATGGATACTCAAAAGAAAATATAAGTATTGTATATTTAATGGTAAGAAATATAATCATTTTCAAAACTATGTCACAATGTCTAGTAACAAGAGCCAACCAATACCTCTAATAAAAAAAAATTTAACAAAAAAGGCACTATAGTCAATGACACAAGAAGCAACTCATCAATACATTCGGGTACAATATATATAAATATAAATAATTTCAATTTGTAACTTTTCTTTTATCAGTGCTGGAATTTCCACATTTCCAAAAATACAATATTTTCAAACAAATTCAATAAATGACAATGATCATTAAATTTATTTTTGTTACAGCAAGTAACAAAAATTTCCATAGCCAGGTCAAAAAAACTTCCTGGAAAACACTTTAATTTTCAAAACTTTCCCAGACATTCCAAAATGTTTATGAACTCTGTTATGATATGGTTGGTTTTATTTTGATTGATTCCAACGTGTTATTAAGTGGGTCTTAAAAACAACAATTAGTGTTTTCTTTTTCATACAAATTCATGTGTATGTATTTCAACCTGTGTTTTAGATGTCTGTGTAACTGCAGACATTCATTGTACAGTCAACAACCGTCTACACTAAACAGTCCTTTGTCCAATGAAAAATTACTTTTACGACCAGACGACTTTTATGTAGATGTTGAACAATATTGAATAGCAAAAGAAATGCAAATGTTTGTTCTGATCCAGTTTAAATTAGATGAAAAATATATAAAATCATAAAACTCATGCTGCACGCATTTTACGCTTCTCTGCACATACCTCCAGTAAGCAAAACATCCAACGTCAAAATATGGTTAAGTTTTATTCATTCAAACATTGCATATTAAATTTGTATTTCTTTTGCTGTTCAGTACACATGATTTGCTCTACGAAGAGATGTATCTAAGTAACCTTTATGCACAGGCAACTGTTATATACAGATTGAAAAATAGGATTTGTACTATGACTTATATATCAAAGGTGACCTTTGTGCACAGGTTTTTGTTTTACAGAGTTCATTAAAAGCGAGTTTTGAGTGCACACACAAATGGAAGCTTGGTAATGATGTGATAAGGTCCTAGGTTAATGCCATTTTCCATCCCATGCTGTGTTCTACAACTGGTATATCAAAGACTACGGTGCATTTTTGCCAATAAGGAATGCATATTACTATTAATTTGCTTCTATCAAAAAGAATACCTTATATTGGAGCAGCACTTTGTTTCTGCCATATAAAAAGAATAACCTGAATAGGAAAAAGTGAATTTCTTCTGAATGTATTTCATATTTAAAAGGGAAAGGAAAGAAATTACTAACAACACTTCAGTACATTGTGTACTCAACCCATGGAATTAAGATATAAATAAATGTTATGGAGAAATAGTGTCCACAGTATTACATAAAGCAATTTTAGCATAAAGCATACTTTATTTTTAACCCATTTGCATTTTGGGCTATTTTCCATTCCAGCCAGTGGTCCATAACTGGTTCATCAAAGGTCATGGTATGTGCTGTCCTGTTTATATGACCCCTTGCTGCTTAATGGAAAGAGTAGCCAATGTTTCCTCTAAACATGTCAGAATGACTATATGATTGACGTCCAATAGCTGATGATGAAATAAAAATCAATGTGCTCCGGAGGCGTCATTAAGTAAAACAAACTTCACTTTATTTTTGAAAAACAAACATTAGTCCATGGCAAAAAAAGTGCTGCGGAGAAGGAAGATGCCCATTGCCAAGGGCAATTTCAAGGGTTGATTCTGTAACTATTAGGATGTTAAATGATATATAAAAAAGGGTATCCTATGTTCGGAAAAGTGAACTTTTTTTAATGTATCTGGTATCAAGAAATGGCTGGTAAAAGGATCAATTAACACCCCATTACGTTGTTTATTCAGTACTATTAGATTTCAAATGATATCAAAAATGAAAAAGATTAGTTGGGCATTTCTTTTAAACTGTTAGCTGTCTAAAACAATAGCCTATGAGGGAGAAGCTGGTTTTTTCAGTAGACTATGTTGCAAATACTGTTAGACAGTAGAATATTGGACTCTCAAGCTGATGACAGTGGTTCAAAACCTGTTGAAGGCTTGCTCACACTTGACTACGTGTCAAAATAACCAAATGTTTGACATCCAATTGCCAATGATAAATAAATTTCTCTAGTGGTGTCAGTCAAAAAAAAAAATATTAAATTAAATAATAATAATAGTCTATGAGGGAGTAGCTGGTTTTTTCTGTAGAATATATGTTTCAAATACTAAGTTAAAAACCTAATGATTCAAACAACCAATGGTTATTTTCCTTAAACATTTTTTTTTTCACAAAGAATGTAATTTTTATACGTGGCACATTCCTTCCATCTTAACACAGTTGTTTACAAAGTGAAAACATCAATAAATGCCCAATCAGAAAGTGACAAACCACACCCTCTAGATGGGAGGTCAGGTGAATGGACTTTACAAACACCAGTATGTCCAGCTCTATAGAAATCAGGGAATGAAAAAAACTAAACTGCTTCTCATTGTTCAGGTATTTTTCATTAGTTTTAATCTCTGAACTTTCTACTTAGTATATAAAATAATTGTGTATTTAAAGGTATATACTGAACAAAATTAGGTAGGGTCATATTGATGTTCTTTTTAATCTATTTTATTTTTACCATCTATCAATTTCTGATAAAGAAATAAAATAAAATTAAATTAAAATAAAATAAAATATTTATTATTTTTTTTAAATATAATTTATTGTCCCAGAAGCATTTTTGGTAATGTCAGGGATGGGGTCCTCAATCATTACCTAACAATAAAAACTGATATACAATAAACAAACGTAATAAATATACTTGTACATAACTATAGTGACATTTAATTACTTCTGGAACATAAAGAAAACAAAAAGGAGTGTGACAGAGAGGGAGAAAGAGAGAAAGACAGACAGGAGTTAGAGAGAAAGAAAAAAAAAAATTTGGTTCGTTTTTTATTTAACGACACCTCTAGAGCACATTGGTTTATTGATCATCAGCTATTGGATGTCAGACATTTGGTTATTTTTACATGTAGTCAAGTGTGAGCTAACCAAGTGTGAGCTAACCTCCAGTGTGTTTTGAACCACTGTCATCAGATTGAAAGTCTGACGTTCTACCACTGAACCACCAAGGCTCCAAATAAATAAATAAAAATTAAATAATGAATTAAAAATTAGTATGGACTCTTTTTCTATGAAGTTCTACTCAATAATCAAATTATCTTTGCAATATCTTTTTTTTTTTTTTAAATGAAAAAGAAACAGAAAAAAGTCTGTGCTGTGAACACTAAAACCCAGTTGTTCTCTAAATACCATAAGTAACTTCTCAACTTGAAAAGCAGTGTTGAGATGCCACATACTGAGCTAACTAACTGCAGAACAGTTATTTCAAGGAAAAGTGACTATCTTTTATGCAAAGCTTTTAAAGATGGGTCAAAAGACTTCTCAATTGTTAGCAACTTTGAAAATCAACTTCCCTGTTTTAAAACCAGGAAACACCGTTCGCCTGAGTACAACTGCCATTGTTGTTTTATTCTAACACCAAGTTCAAAAGATGAACAATAAGATTCACGATGTTTTATGTTTCTCAGTTTGACTAAACATTGTCTTTCATTACATACGTCTTCAGACAATCGTCACTGAGATGACTAGTCAGATTTATTTATAGACATCAGCGTGATGAAGATAAAGAGTCGATATACATGTCTTCTGAAAAATAATAATAAAAGAAACAGGGGGTGATCCAGGAATTTTAAGTGGGTTCAAAAGACAAAGTAAAAAAAAAATTAATTCTGATAGGGGTGGCAGGGCTAAAGTAAGTTAAGATCCAATTAATTGGAAAAAATAATAAAATGGCAGGTAAATCAGATGCGGATTTAGGGGTGGCTTGAGGGTGTCCAGACCCCCTCCCCCACCCCCCGACTCCCCTAATGCTCACAGAGACCAACAATTTTTCGATTATGAGGTTTTGACAAAGGACATATCAGTAACGAGACCCACTAAGATAGAAACTGCCCCTGTTTAAATTATTGGATCTGCCCCAGGTAAATTTGGGTGCTGACTTCTAAACCTACCCGCACCCTCCACTTATTCACCTGTGAGTAATGAAAGAAAGAAGGTAAAATCTATTTTTGTAACACCCACACAAAGACAGCTACATGTATATATGTATGTGTCACTATCATTATAAGTACATGTATGTAACAATCATTATAAATACATTAAATAAACATTTCGATTGGTTAACATTAGGTTTGTATGAAGTCTGGAGACCTCAGCATTTTGACATCTAAAGACTGGATTAAAAAAAAATTCTACAGACCCAGTGCACTGTTTAATCAAAAGATATCAGATCTTGTGTTAAATATAAATTGTATTATTATGTAAAGTAAAGTTTGTTTTATTTAATGATGCCTAAAGCAAATTGATTTCTATCTTATCATTGGCTATTGGATGTCAAATATATGGTCATTCTGACATATGTCTTTTGAGGAAACAAGCTACTGCCACATGGGCAACTCTTTCCGATAAACAGCAAGGGGTCTTTCATATACACTTTCCAATAGACAGGACAGCACATACCATGATCTTTGATAAACCAGTTGTTGACCACTGGTTGGAATAGAAAATAGTGTATTATTGTGCAACACTTTGTATCTATATACTATGCACTGTCAATGCATAGACTATGTTATTTCAATTGGCAACAAGAAATCTTATTAACATACTAGTTGTAGACAACTGGCTGGAATATGAAATAGTGCAATCAGTCTAATAAAGGTTTTCACACTACAATCTTTTATCTTTTGTGTTACTAAAACATTGCTGACAATGTTAATAATGTTAATGTACATGAGATGGGCGACTGAACTAGAAAGAAATGGGGATGCATTCCATCTTTACCCCTCCCTAGACCAGACCCTGTTAAACAATACAACTGCTTCCTGAATCTTGGAAGCGAAGTGTTTAGTTCTCTAGCCTGACTAATGTTGTTTACTCCGCAGACCTAATTATGCATGTACCTGCCAACTGTGAATATTTTATTATGTAGTCTTCGGTCGTGTATATAGCACACTTGGAAGAGAATTCAGTATATCACACATGTAGAAACTTACAAACAAAAAACATCTATCTACAGCCATAACAAACTGCTACAGTATTAAAAGGGACAGAATCATAATCCTTGCCATCTTCCACGAAGAAAAGTTTAATAATAAAATTATGTTAAAATTACTCCTGAGCAGGCATCAATTTGGGGTGCAGTAGGGAGGGAGGATGGGGGACATATCCCCCATTTATTGGACAGGGGGGATGCCTATATAATTATCCCCTTCACTTTTGGCTTCAAAAAACTGAAATTAAAATATCAAAATAATAATAGTTTCCAGTATTTCTCTTTATATCAATGTAACACTTAGTGCAAATATACCGAAGTACACAAGGGGTCTATTAAAGTTTGAAGGTTTTAGCTGGAAATTGTAGATCTCTTTTATAGAAAATGTAGTAGAAAGGGGGGCCTGTTTCCACCCCTGGCTAGTCCCCCTACCCCCCCCCCCCCAACTTCCAGGAAGCGATTGTTGCCTTTGCTCCAAATTGTGTATTAAATTGCATTTTTGTTTCATTTCCAAAACATTTTACCTAGTACAACTACCTCCACTAAATAATGACTGCTAAAAACATGCTATTTGTCATGTTGTTGTAATAAGATTTCTGGAGACAGCTGGTGGTTTAAATAGAAATTTCTCTTAGTAATGCTGACAAACAAAACAGTGGTTCCAGTAAGCTGTTCTCATGTGGATAAAAACAACACTATCATCTACAATGTATATAGACCAAATGACAGAATGACAGAACATCGATCGACATATAAAAACTATATATAATTTCTTTATTCCTGTAATATCGGTTCATATTTTACATTTAAATGCTGAAATTAAAAAAAATTTAAAATAAAATTTTCAATTATTTAAGATAATTATTATTTTTTTAAAATAAAAAGCATCAAGCAGCAACGATTTCTTTTTTTAGTAAATGAAGTACATTGTCAATTATCAAGATTCCTGAATAATTTTCCGCTCTGTGAATAAAACTTAACAGTTCCCAGTGAAGTAAGAACATGCCAAAAGGAGGGGCGTGGGGGGCATATACAGAGACATACCGATACATATATTGGAAAATGAATAAATATATACGAAATATCTAAAAAGTGGGCCCCCTTGCCTTCTCCGCTTCCTACACCAGTGGTTTTCTTTACATTATTACAATACGTTCCTTTTAATCCACACAATGTTCTCTTAGAAGTAATCCATGAGGGGGATGAGGGAGTTCAAGACCCATTTATGATTTAAATTAATACGGTAATTAGAATTTAAAAATTTAATATTATCATTTTACATGTACCATGGTATAACCACAATAGCCGATATTTAATTTTTACCCTGAAGAATTATTTTAAGTTTACTAATTTTGGGTATTTCTAGAAATTAATAGTAACACAGTTACTATATGTACAAATATAAATTAATTATTACAAATCATTTAAAATCCCGAAAATACGTAATATTTTAAGTTACTAATTTTGGATGTCAAAAAATTAACAGTAATATGGTTCCTCTATTTACAAATCTAAATCTAAAATGTCAAGTGAAATCGTGAAAATAAGCAATATTTTAAGTAAAGTAACTTTAGGGGTGTCTAAAAATCTAATAATAGTAGGCTTATTCTATGTATGAATCTAAATTAATAATTTCAGAAATTCAGATGAAATTCCTAAATATTAAGCAGTGGCGGATCAAGAAAATCCATTTGGGCGGTCCACCATAACAAGATGCCGGATTCTTTAACGTTAAAAAAAATAAAATAATAATTTTTTAAATGTCATAATCACAAAATTTAGATATGGGCCCAGGCCCACGGGGCCCCTCCCTAGATACACCACTTGTAAGCAATATATTAAGAGAACTAATTTTAGGGGTGTCTAAACATTATTAATAGTAGGCTTATTCTATATATAAATCTTTGTAAATGTTGACAACTTTGAACAACCTCTTTACATACATCTCTTTTACATAAAGATAATACTTTACAAAACCGTCTCCTTCTCAGATTCCTACGTGCACATATTGAAAAGTATGTTGGCACCTGATACACACACACACATACACACACCTGGAACATCAAACAGCCGTCATCAATAATTCACACTCTGGTAAGCATTAAAAATAGCAGCCAATTCTCTGATCTAGTTTGCTGGGCGCTGTTAGAACTTACTTAGAATTTGAAGAATGAAAAGCAAAGTATGAGAATTAAAGGTGTACAATACAAACCAAGAATAGCTACTTCGTGCTCCCATCTCTGTGACCACCTTTAGTCATCAAGAAAATGGAACATTTAACAAAGGCAAACAGGTAAGTAGAGTGTAATGCCATTACTGGGGCCCTCACTGGGTTGTCATGCTGGAGTTCCAGTACAGAGGTTCTGCATGGGTTGTAATGCCATTGCCTTTATAGAGGCCCAACTTGGGTTGTATGATACTGAATTTTCAATAGGGGCTCAGCTGTTACTGTCCTGTAGTGGGTTCAGGAGTGGTCCAGGGGGTCTGGACACCCCCCATTTTTTTTTATTACCCCAGAAATATTTGACAGTACCAAGGTTGGGGCCTTGGTTCACTTACTTACAAAATTATATACAATTAAAAATAAATCATAATCTTTTAATATAAACTCACTTATATAAACTTATATATATATAAGAGTAATAATAATAATAATCATATCAAACCATATATTTGAGGTAATAAGGAGAGAGGACAAAATATAT
This sequence comes from Symmetromphalus regularis, assembly GCA_032355785.1. Lineage (NCBI taxonomy): Eukaryota > Metazoa > Mollusca > Gastropoda > Neomphalida > Neomphalidae > Symmetromphalus > Symmetromphalus regularis. The sequence continues at coordinate 7,440 of JAULBS010000022.1, read as the reverse complement.
TAGTTTATTTAGATTCAATGTTTCAACTTCTTCCTGCTTTCCGTAACTGATATATAAATATTTTCAAACGCTTACACCAATTGCTACTGTATCCAATAAACACAATGCTACAATATCTGTATCATTAGTGTTTATTTAGTTTCTGATGTCGGCCTATCAATAAACATAAAGTTCACAGCAGTAGCCGTAGCCCCGCTAATAGGGTTATCTGTTTGACGGCTCTGCATTGTAATCCAATAGGACAGACTTATCGCCATGTGATAAGACAGAGCTATAATTATTTCACATCCCATGGTAAAGCTAGATAACTCCTGCCGGTTTCAGTCAAATCAATTAACCTTCATGACCTAAAGTGTTAATAAGAACATCACAGAGCTGGCTAGTTATTAGAGGTGACAGTTATGCAGTAATTACGCTTGCTTAATGTAACTAGCTGCATGACAGCTGGTTGCTTAATACTGGTGATTGATAACCACAGCTAGTTGGTTAATACTGGTGAGTAATTAACATCAGCAAAGGAAAGGATTGGTTTTTTAATTACACCCCAGCACACTATTTATTCCACGGCTAATAGATTTAATACTATTAAACCTATTAGCCACGGAATAAATAGCATCTATTAATAATAGTATCTATTAATAATAGTATCTATTAATAATAGTATCTATTAATAATAGTATCTATTAATAATAGATACTATTATTTGCAACATCTTCTTTATAGAGGAAACCACCCACCTTCACATAGGTTACTCTTTCCAATTAGCAGCAAGGAATATTTATGTTCTTTCCCATAGACAGGATAGCACATACAACGGTCATTGATAAAATAGTTGTGGACCACTAGTCGGTGCAAGTGGCGTACATTTACACACTGAGTCTTAAGGAGCACTCACTCTGGACTGGAGCTGGTATCAAGATTAAAAAGTCCATGTCTCAACAGAGATTTGATCCCAGTACCTACCAACCTTAGACTGACAGCTTTACCACTGCTCCACTTGGATAAGTCCATTATGTACATGGCCACTTAAAATGGTGCTGCAAAAGTATCTCTTAATACAGTGGGTTGCATAACAAAGTTAGTTCCATAATATAGGTGGCTGCATAACAGAGTTAATTGCTTATAAAATAGCTAGTTAATATGGAAGAGGGAGTAGTGAAAAGTGAATGGAGGTGGGGGATTACAAGTCCATTATAATAACATTAAAATATATATGAAAAAAAAAAAGGTTTTATTTTAGGTAATGAAAAGATCTTCCTGAACTCTTTTCAAATAAAGATGGTATATTTCAAATCCTTGAGTTATTACTACAACCCCTGCAATTAAGAAAATGTCCATGGCAAAATAAATGCTGTGGAGAAATAGTGTCATTGGCATTTTCTACGGCAATTTTAGCGTAAAGTATACTTTATTTTTAATAATAATAAAAAAATATATCTTTAAAAAAAATTCCACAGCATAAAAGTGCCGTGTAAAATGAGAAACTCTGTGGCATTGCCGATTGCCGCAGGCAATTTGAGAGGTTGCTACTATTCCTTTGTGTATGTGCAAATGTATTAAATTACAACAAGTAAATATTAAAAAATGGCAAGAGTATAACAAATAACAAGATGGATGGATAAGTAGATGAAATTCAAGGTCTCTCATTTTATAAGAAATTAAAAAAGTTAACTAATTTTAAAATATTATCCTTGAAGAATGGTAAATGAAAAAATAGTCAAAATTGTTGTAACATTATATCAACTAAACAGACAACCACTGCTAATTCCATAATTCACCAAACATGCCCCGAATATCACATTACCATCCATGCTCAAGTTCTGTTACTCTATCCAATAACACCCCAAGAGGGCCTCAAGCTCAACAGGTAAATGGAATAGAATGTCGCTAAAGCCAGCAGTCTCTTTGTCTGGCGATGGTAAAAGTTCAACACCTATCGGTGACAAGGAACGAGGACATTGTACGCATCTCAAAGTAGAATTCCCTGGAACTGGAGACCATAGCTACGTGATTTGAAATCTAACTGCCGTTTTACAATGAGGTATCCGCCACGTGCTTAGACTTTTCACAGATTAAGTTACCTGTGCAGTAATCACTCAGCAGTTATGCTTTAAACAAAGTGCTGCCATTTCGTGAGCTGCCTAACAAGTTGAAAACTTTCAGCTGAAGTTTCAAGCAGTTCAACCATTCTGCAATAAAACATTTTGGTTGGAACAATTTGAATTGAGATGCAAAATAGATGCACTGAAATGGTTGGTGTGGAATAACGTGTAACAGATGTAGTCTGGGCCAGAAGAGACATTAAAACAAGATTTAAATTATTAATTGCCCGCGCATGTCTAAGAGTTTCAAATCAATTAGTAATTCAAATACTCTTAAATTTAACTTTCAATAGCCTGAAAGAAGAATGAAACTGTAAATACAGTCGAGACCACTTAACTGCATTTCTAATAATAGCATATTCCTGTTATTTGCATAATAATTTACTACACAGAATCATTAAAAGAAAATGCATAAAAAAAATTCCTTTTAATAGCACATGCTTTTTTTAATGCAGTGTTTGGTTAATTGCATATAGAATCACTTAAAAGAAAATGCATATAAAAATTTCCCTTTAATAGCATATGCTTCTTTTTGCAATGTTTGGTTAATTGCATACTAAAATCTTTAAGTACCTATAAACAATACACACGATGTTAAAATGATCTTATATCATTTTAAGCATATTTTATAACATTAAGATTTATGTGGTCAAAGAATTCCAGGGATATTTAGTTATTTTTTCATTATTATTTTATAAATATTCTTTGATTTTATACCATAATAATTCCACTAATTGCAAAATAGATGAAGGAATAGTTCTGCTAATTGCAAAATAGATGAAGGAATAATTCCACTAACTGCAAAACAGATGTAGGAATACTACTACTAATAGCAAAACAGATGTAGGAATAATTCTAATAATAGCAAAACAGATGTAGGAATAATTCTAATAATAGCAAAACAGATGTAGGAATAATTCTAATATCAAAACAGATGCATGAATAATTCTACTAATTGCAAAACAGATGAAGGAATAACTATACAAATTGCAAAACAGATGAAGGAATAACTATACAAATTGCAAAACAGATGAAGGAATAATTAGACTAATTGCTAAATAGATGAAGGAATAATTAGACTAATAGCAAAATAGATGAAGGAATAATTCTACTAAATGCAAAACAGATGAAGGAATAATTCTACTAATTGCTAAATATTAGTGTACCATGTCTAAGCAATTAAGAGGAATCTGAATCTTTCCTTAAATGCAACCAAACTAACTATTTAGTCTGTTATCTCGGCCTGTTAGAGAATTGCAAATAATCACAAACAATTAGAATTTTGTTAAAATGAGTAGAAAATTTAACATTGCAATTTTATTAATAACAGAAATGTATATCATAAATACATATCTACAGTACTACAATTATTATATTTTATTGCAAATAATTACAAAACAATTATATATTTTGTTAACATTTGTAGAAAATTTAACATTGCAATTTTATTAATAACAAAAATGCACATTATAAATACACATCTACAGTACTACAATTATTTTAATTTGTAAAAATTTTTAAATTTTCAATGCAAGATAAAGTTTTGTCATGAAAAAACCATAAATTTTAGAATTATATTTCTCTCACTGTATAAAAGCAATTGTTCAGCTGTCCTACATGCAGCTAATAGAAAAGTACTACACAGAGATGTTCCATAAATATTAGCAGACAAGTACGGGTCGTTCCTATCTCCAGGTAACTTATCTAATGCACTGCATTCCTCGCAGTATTTCCTGTTGTTGGTCTGTTTGACTTTTTCCTGAGGCCCTATTTGGGTGTGCAGACACATAGGTTAATCTCTCCGATTAACAGCAAGGATCTTTTAGGTGCTTTTTCCAAGAGACAGGACAGCACATACCATGGCCATTGATAAACTAGTCACGGGTCACTGTTCGGGGTAGAGTAAAACCCACTGGTCAGTGTTAACAGTGTATACCCACCCACTGAGCCTTGCAGAACACTTTACACTGGGTTGAAGCAGGCATCTAAGGAGTAAAAAAATATTTAAATGCCTCTACCAAGATTTGATTCCAGTACCTACTAGTCTTGAGTCTGAAAGCCTAACCAGATAACCACTAAAACACTGGGGCCAGTATTTATAACAACTGGATAACAACTCCGAGCTCAGTGTTAAATGGGCTGCTGATATTTTAAGTATTGAACACGATTTATTTATATAAACATAGGACGAGGCTTGCCACCACATGACCTTTCCTTTTCAGTTAGCAGCAAGGAGTCTTTTATAATGACCATGACAGGAAGGGACAGCCCTGGCTTTTGTTTAACAAGCTGGATGGAATGATAAATCTACTATTAGGTATCAAAGATATGGTATTTATGGTTTCCACATAGAAAGCTTGGTACCACCACATAGCTACTCATTATTAATATAACAGCAAAAGGTCTTTCATATGTACTTTCCTATTTATAGGACAACACATACAACAGATTTTGACATACTGGTTGCGGACCAGTAGGTGGAACAGGAAATAACCCAAGGTGTCCTCTGAGGGGGTTTGATTCAATGAACCACTGCACTTGAGCTGCTATGCCACCAAGCTATGTCACATATCAGATATACTTAAAAGTCTGTACACATGCTTAAACATGCTGTCAAGTTTAGACATTGATAAAGCATTTCTCATTTACTTTAGAACTGAGTTCACATGTATTTCAAAATTGGGGGCAAGAAAGGTTAACTATCTAAAAATAAGTATTTCTTGTCAAACAACAATAAATAAGGGATTCTGGAATTTCTAAATAATCCATGTATGGTCTCCCCAGTTGTAGACCTAAATTTTGGGGGCCCTGAATCTTGAACTGTTATAGGGGTCCTTGGCAACCAGCAATGAGGTCTGGGTTAAGCAACGCGGACTAAAGTCAATTGTGGGACCCCTCTGGAATTAGAGGCCCTGAAGCTTAAACTTCATAAGTTTCATAGTAGATCTGTCACTGGTCTTCCCCACCCCTCCCTCCGCCAACAACAAAATAATAACAGTGTTTTCAAAACAAGGCGGCGGGCGGTGCATTTACCGGTCTATTTGCAAACATGCGCTGTCTATTGTCCCCTTAAAAAACAAAACGAGTTCCTTTAAAGTATCTCCTCCTCCTACTCTCTTCCTTCCAACTCTCAAATAAAATGAAAAGCCTGAATAATAATTTAAAAAAAATAATTAAATTTACAAAACCTTTTAAAATAAATCCATATTCCACCATTATCTGTTTTTTTTTCAAAACGATATTTTCATTCATATTTTTATTTAATTATATTTTATTTAATTCAAGTTGCAGTATAAACTAATATACAGCACTTGTGACACCTACTAAAAATTGAAGTTATCCCATTACCATATATCTGTAGACAGTACGTTCTTGTACCTGTACCTGTCTGTGATTGTGCCTACAGATAATTTATACCTGTGCCAAGAACGGTGATAAAGCAGTATACAGGCTTGATTTGACCCAGGAACTTTGAACCGGTACCTTGATTTTGGAGTAGCGTTATCACCAAAGAGACAACCTCATATCTATGTCCTGACAATCAAATTCAGAGGAGGCGACAATTATCTGTTAGCGAAAACAAGACTCAACATGGGTAGGTGGGTGGGTGGGATAAACCATGGGAAACCTGGAGGAGATACCGCGATACTACGACAATTTGGCGGACTTTGAGTAGCTGCAATACACCAGGTAGAGTTTATCGAGTGATGCTATATATAACCATTATGGAGCTGTCAGGTGATGCTGCAGGTTGTGTGTGTGACACTGACAAATTTCACTGAAACGTGAGGAGTGCACCGTTTGCTTCAGTTACACGACATTCCTATATACATGTCGGTTCTTTGTTCTGATGCTGTTTGATGCATGAACACACTGCGGATTTATTAGCATAGTGTGTCCATACTGCATACTAATTTGGTCATAAGTATCGGGTATTAAAAGGAAATATATTTAGGACAACAAACTTCATTCTAATATTATTTTGGCTTTGTTTTAGAAATCGTTGCCATTCTGAACTTTTGTTAATTATTCCACCCCACCAAATATTTTGTATGAAAAAGCAAAGACAATTAATACTGTAGTTATGAGTTACTCATTGTTTGTAAGTCATCCAGAAGGAATGTGATGGGGTGGAGTGGTCAAGGACAGCATATAAAATTAAATTATTCATTAAAATGCCCGTTCCAATTCTTCCAAAAAATTACCATTAACGTACATTAATTTTTTTTTTTGAGATTTGGGGTTGGTAAAGTAAAACACTGTAAAAATAGTAAATACACTACACCACATTAGGATTAAAATTAAAATATATTTAATAATAATAATAATAAAGAAGAAGAAAAAAATTGTTTATCTAGTCCATGTAATACTTTTAATGAATAAAGCTGCTAAAATATCTGTTATGGTACTTATTAAGACAGTGCAGTCACAGCCAGAATGCAAAGGAGGCTATTTACCCCCTTAATAATCTGTGGCACCCTTTTTTTTTGCCACAATATATATATACCTAATGAGTACATTGTATGTGCCCTTCAAATGACTGATGGCACCCTTATTCAGTCGTGCTGAGGCTCGGCGGAAGCAAGTGAAAATTGGGAGTGGGGGAGATGGCTAACAGATATATGCTTGAAGCGATCAATTTCATGCAGATGCGAGGTTATGCTATGATTCAAAATTATATGCTCCAGCCACCCTCCACCCAGTTGTACTGTGCCTGTTGCCCACCCACCCAATATTTATATGGCTGTGCTGGCCCTGCCCTGTAAGATCATCCAATACAAAAACAAACACATTTAAAAAAAATGTTTTTCCGTTATGATAAATATAAAATATTTGGGAAGGAAAAGAAGCCGGCTAGTCGAGGAATCTATAACTTTATCCTCAGAATACCAGAGAAATAATAATTTTATTACACGCAGTCAGCTGTTTGATGAAACAGATTAGTAAAGAATTTTGATGTTATACATTGTATGCAAATATGTTTAACATACAATGGACTCTACAATGAACACTTGAAAAAGATAACACAGATCTCTCCACAATGCTACTTGTAACCAGAACTGCAGTCTATCGTTATGACATGATTCGAGCACACAATACTAAGCACAGAAAGTCTGCACTTTGGAATCACATATGAAACTTGAATACCAGTCACATGGATTAAAAATGATAGTGTTATGTTGCAGCAAAAGAGATGCAGAAGACATTACCCAAATTAAAGTTTGTTTTATTTATCGATGCCTCTAGAGCACACTGATTTTTATCTTATCATCGGCTATTGGATGTCAATCATATGGTCATTCTGACATATTTATTTAGAGGAAAAAAGTAAAGTTTG